>RJWT010030659.1:0-14588 GCA_004365215.1 Cuniculus paca | reverse complement strand
CTGTCCCCACTTGATGGTCCCCCTCTACCATTGTTCCTGAGACCATGGTCCTTTTTATCTCTCTCTAGAATGTCCTTTAATATTCTTTGTAGGGTTGGTTTGGTGGTCATGAATTCCTTGAGTTGTTCGTTGTCATGGAAGTATCTTGTTTCTCCATTAATTTTGAAAGAAAGTATTGCAGGGTACATCAGTCTGGATTGGAAGTTGTTTTCTTTCAGGACTTGCAATACTTCACTCCAGCCTCCTCTTGCCTTGATGGTTTGTGTTGAGAAGTCTGCCATGATTCTGATGGGTTTTGTTTTATAGGTGATCTGTTTCTTTTCTCTAACAGCTTTTAATATTCTGTTTTTGTGTTGAATTTCTAGGATCTTGATATATGTTATATGTCTGGGTGTAGATTTGTTTTGATTATGGCTAGCTCTGGAGTTCTATATACCTCATTTATTTCAATGTCACTTCCTTTTCCCATGCTTGGGAAGTTCTCTGAAATTATATCTGTAAATAAGGTCCTGATGTCCTTTGTCTTGATCCCTGCTTTTTCACTCACATTTTTAATTCTTCAGTTATGTCTTGGAGTTGTCTTGCAGCCATTGAATTGTTACTTCCTGATTCCTTGTTATTTTGAAGAGATCTTTCCTTTCGCAATCACAAGCTGCAAATTTGTCTTCAAGGTTTGAAAGTCTATCTTCAGTTTCTTTCAAGTGGTTTTGTCAGCTTTCAATGGAATTTTTAATTTCCTGGATATCTCTTTGATCTATTTCATGCATTCTAAATCTCTCTTATATTGTTCATTCATGGTTTCCCTCATTTTCCTATGCTCCTCTATTTTTTTGTCTGTGTCTTCTTTAGAGGTGCTTAGTAATTCTTTTATTATGTTTTACATTTCTTCTCTTACCTGGGATAGTATTTCTGTTCTAATTTCTTTTATGGTCTCATGAAGTTGTTTCTTTACTTAAGTTGACATCACTTCAGCATTTCAGGTGTGCAACTCCTGATCTCTTCTGTGTTTACTTCTCCTGGACTTGCGCTGCTTGGGTTGGATGCCAGAGATTGCCTTTTCCTTCTTTGTCTTGACATATTCCTGGTTTCTTCCATATACGTGGGTAGTGGGGTCCCAAGCACCTCCAACATTTGCTACAATTTCTCTGAAGCAAGACTGTTTGGTTTTTCTAACCAGTGCTGGCTGCAGGTATCTGGTGATAGGTGTCCGTGCTTCTGTAATGAAATGAGTACTGACCCACGAGGGCCCTTGGAGTTTGCATGGGAGCAGAGCCTGCCAGGGCCTGCAGATCTAAGCTGGTTAGGAACCTACACAATGTTGTCTGGAAGTGCATGGGAGCGAGACTCAGTCCAAGCAACTTCCATGGGTCCACAACCAACCTGGAGCTGCTGGAAGAAGCTGGCAGCAGTCCTGGCCCTGGGCTTATCCAGTCTGACTCCAAAATGGCTCCCGGCCAATTGCTCTCTCCCATGGGAGGACTGAGTCCCCTGCACTCACTGCCAGCCAGTGCAGACCTTGTGTCTGCCACTCTCTTCCACTGCTGCACCTCTCCGCAGAGACCTCTGGGGTTGCCACCGCCGCCACCACCACCGCAATCATGCATCCCCAGGCTCAACAACTCCTCTCAACAGGGTCCAGGCTAAGGTGCCGCCAGCCTTCTTCTTGGTTTAAGTTTTTCTTTTCACTCTCTCTGTGGGCTTCATTCACATTTTAGATTCTTCCTGGGTCCAGGGGACCCACTTCCTTCCTTCTTGTCCTCTCATGATGTTGTATTCCAGCATCTGAACTGTTTATCTCAGAGAGACTATTTACTCTGCTGCTGACTGTTCTGCTGTCTTTTCTCCTCTCCCTCAAGTTTATCTTTATGGCAGTGTAGTACTCCATTGTGTATATGTAACACATTTTCCTTATCCATTCATCTGCTGATGGACATACACACTGTTTCCAAGATCGAGCTATTATAAATTGTGCTGCAGTAAGCATGGGTATTCATGTATTCCTTTAATATGATGATTTTAACTCTTGGAAAGATACCTAAAAGGGGGATAGCTGGGTCATGGAATTGCTATTTTTAGTTTAGTTGTTTTTTTTTTTTTTTTTTGAGGAATTGCCACACTAATTTCCATAATGGTTTACTAGTTTACATTTCCACCAGCAGTGTGGTTGAGTTCCTTTTTACCCACATTCGGCCATCATTTATTCTTATTAGATTATTTAATGATAGTCATTCTTTCTGGGGTAAGATTATATCTTAGTATTGTTTTAACTTGCATTATCTCTAATGGCCAGTGATGAGGATTTTTTAATGTATACATTAGCCATTTGCACTTCTTCTGAGAAGTATCTATTCATTTCTGTTTCCCATTTTTTGATTGGGCTTTTTACTTTTTTGGGGGGATCTAATTATTTTGAGTTCTTTGTATATTCTTGATGTTAGTCCTCTGTTGGTGGAATAGCTGACAATAATTTTTTCCCATTTTAGAGGTTCACTCTGTCGGTGACTTTCTTTGCTGTGCAGAAGCTTTTCAATTTGATATGTTCCCATTTTTGATTCTCTGTATTATTTCTTATGCCATTGGAGTTCTGGTCAGAAAGTCCTTGCTATCCCCCTTTTAGGTATCTTTCCAAGTCTTGAAGAGTTGTACCTATTTTATCTTCCAGTAGATTGTCTTTCTGTTTTAACATTTAGATCTTTGATTCATTTTGATTTTAGTTTTGTACATGGCGAGATATATGGGTCTAGACTCAATCTTCTGCATGTGGTATCCAGTTTTCCCAGCACTGTTTATTAAAGAGAGTATTTTCCTCCAGTGTATGTTTTTGACTCCTTTGTCAAGATCAAATAGCTGTTTGTGCCTGGGATTGTTTCTATTTCTGTCCTGTTCCATTGATCCACATTCCTGTTTTTATCTCAGTACTGTGCTGTTTTAATCACTGTAGCTTTATAATATAACTTCAAGTCTAGGCTTTTGATGCCACCTGCCTTGATTTTTGTTATCCAGAATTGCTTTTGCTATTCTGGGTATCTTCTGATTCCATATAAATTTTGAGGTGGTTTTCTCTAGCTCTTTGAGAAATTACATTGTGTTTTGATTGGAATTGTATTAAATCTGATTCATCAGTTTTGGAAGTATAGCCATTTTGATTATGTTGGTTTTTTCTAACCAGGAACGGGGGTATTTTTCCATTTTCTGATGTCCTCCTTATTTCCTTTTTCAGTTTGATGCATTTTCATTATAGAGGTCTTTTATTTCCTTAGTTAGGTTAATACCTAAGTATTTCTCTTTTTATGCTGTTGAGAATGGCATTGTTTTCCTAATTGCTTTTAAAGTGAGTTCATTGTTAATGTATAAGAGCACAGTTGATTTTTGTGTTTGCATGTTGTTTAATCTTTCTGATGATTGGTTGCATTCTGTTTGCCAGTGTCTTGTTTAGGATTTTGGCATCTGTGTTCATTAGAGAAATTGGACAGTAGTTTTCTCTTTTGGTAGATTTTTGTCTGGTTTTGGCTTCAGGATAATATTAACTTTTGTGAATAATTTTGGAAGTACTGTTTTTCTCTCCATTTCTTTAAAAAGCTTGAGGAGTATTGGTGTTAGAGTTTCCCTGAAGTTCTTACAGAATTCACCTGTGAATCCATCAGGTCTTGGGCTTTTCTTAGTGGGTTAGTTTTGTTTTCATTGTTTGTTTAAGTTACTGCTTCAATTTTATTGTCTGTTACTGGATTGTTCAAGAGTTTTAAGTATTTTTGGTTCAGTTTTGGCAATTCATGTGTATCTGGGAATCTTTTAGTTTCTTTTGAGTTCTCTAATTATTTGGCATATGTGCTTGTGAAGCAGTTGGTAATAATTTTCTGGATTTTAGCAGTGTACATTATGATTTCATCCTTTTCATTTCTAATCATATTAGTGTCTTCTTTCAGTAGGATTGGCTAAAGGTTTGTCTATTATGTTATTCTTTTGTGTTCATTTTCACAGTATATATTTAGTCTTTCAAAGAGCTAGCTCTTCAGTTCATTGTTTGTTTGTTTATTTTCATCTCCATTATTTTCTGCTCCAATCATTATAGTTTCTTTCTTTGTACAAGGTCTGGGTTTGGATTGTTGTTTTTCTAAGACATCAAGATGCCTACTTAGGTTTTTTACATGGGCTCTGTCTTAGTTACTTTCTGGTTGCTGGGACAAAGTGCCCATTACTCACAAATTAAAGGAGGAAAGTTTTATTTTACCTTGTAGTCACAGGGTTCAGTCCATAGTCAACTGAATTTTAAGTCATAGTCAACTGGAAGAGGGATATAACAAGAAAAATAGTCCATGGCAGGGTGGGCAGAAGGCAGCAGCCTTCTTTCTGGTTTCACTTCTGTTCCATCCAGACTACAAGACTGTGCCACCCAAACACAGTGTATGTCTTCCCATTACCAATACCCAGAACTATGATAAACCAGTCACTGGGCTAATTAAGTTATCACACACCCATAATCCAGTTTCACACACCCATGATCCAGCCACCTCTGAAAATCCCCACCTATCAGCACATGAAGCCTTGGGGGGGCATCTAGATGTAAGCCACAACATTCTTCCCCTAATCCCCCAAAGACTTATGCATGCCCCTTTATGCAAAAGGCATTTAGTCCATCTCTAAGAGTTGCCCAAGTCCTAACAATTTTCAGATTGAAAAGTCCAAGTTCAAATTCGCCTGAGATTTAAGGCAAACTCTTCCCTGCAAGCCCTTCTAAAGTTGAAACTCTTCCAACATACCGAGGCACAAGATAAACATATCCATTCAAAAGCTAGAGATAGAAGGATAGAAAGGAATGGGACTGAGGCAAGACGAAAATTCAGTAGGGCAAACATTAAATCTTGTAATTCTATATCTAGCATCTGGTGCAGTCTGTAGCAAGATGTGAAAGCAAAGGGCTTGGGTGGCTCCAGTGGCACTGCCAGTGGTTGTAGCCCTCATGGTTTTTCTCTTGGGCCAGCTTTGCTCACCCTTGTGGCTTTCCTTAGAGGATCCACACTCCTGGCTTCTCCAATCTTCTAGAGTCTCCACTGCACTTTTGACTTCACACTCACAGCTTCACACACTGTCTTCTAAAGTACACACTGCCTGGCCTTCTAGGCCTTCTGAAATTTTGGTGGAAGCCTTCCTGACCCCACACATCCTGCGTTCTGCATGCACCTAAAACATGTACCTCATGGATGACACTGAAGTCTGTCACCAGTTGGAGCAGTAGCCAGGCCTGTTACTCTCTTGTTCGAAGGAGTAGAATGCCTGGATTGCAAAACCGTATGAACCCAACCCTGAGGAAAAATTCCCTAGGCCACTGGCATTCTGGAACGTGATACTGTAGGGCTCTCTCCTCAAAGCAAAATTGTTCACCTTTGCAATTTTGAAAGTATAAATGGTAGAATCTAATCTGATTCCCTCAGATTGCCTTTTCTTTTTGTCCTGTTCCAAATTACTTGGCCTTATATTGCTAATCTTTTCAGCACCCAAATTTTCCTGTTGGCTGGTGCCACCCAGATTTAGAGTGAGTCTTCCTATTGTCCACACCCAAAACTAAGATAAACCAATCAGTATACTAATCCAGTTGTCACACCCATAGTCTAGTTTCACATACGTGTGATCCAGCCACCTCCCAAAAGCCCCACCTGTGCATGCATGAAGCTTTTGGGGGGGACATCTCGATATAAACTATAACAGGCTTGTTCCGTTTTTCTGATATGGGCATTCACTGCAGTAAAGTTTCTCATAGGACTGCTTTCATTGTGTCCCATAAGTTCTGGTTTGTTATACTGACATTATTATTTAATTGTAGGAATTGTCATATTTGTTCTTTCATTTCTTCTGTGATCCATTGATTATTTAAGAGTGTGTTGTTTAATTTCCATGTTTGCATAATTTCTGTGGTTTCTGTGGCTATTGATTCCTAGTTTCATTGCCCTGTGATCCAATAATATGCATGGTAAAATGTCAGTTCTTTTGCATTTACTTAGGCATGCTTTATTAGCTAGTAAGTGGCCTATTTTGGAGAAAGTACCATGTGTGCCCAAAAAGAATGTGTATTCTGTTGTTGTTGGGTGGAACATCTATATAAGTCCATTTGTTTAAAGGTTTGGTTCAACTCTGGTATTTGTTGGTTTTTTGGGAGGTGCGTAGTGGGATATAGAGATCACCTACTATCATTGTATTGGTGTTTATCTGATCTTTTATGTCCGTTAGAGTTTGGGGTTTGCTGCATATATGTTTGTAATTCTACCTCTTCCTGTTGACTAGTTCCATTAACCAATATGTAATGTCATTGTTTACACTCTTTTGATCAGCACTGGCTTGAAATATACTTGGTCTGAAAATAGGGTAGCTACTCTTGCTTGTTTTGGGGTTTCTGTTGTATGGAATATTGTTTCATTTCATTTTTAGTATAAATTTGTTTTGTGTTTAATGTGTTTCTCATGTATAAGTTTCTCATTGGATTTTGTTTCTTGATCCAGTCTACTAACCTGTGCCTTTTGATTGGTGAGTCGAGTCCATTTATATTGATAGTTATAATTGAGAGGTATTGACTTATTCCTGTCATTGTATTAATTTCTCAATGTTGATTTGCTTTCTTTTCCTTCTACTTAATTACTATCCCTACCTGATTTTTTCATTTTATTGAAACTATTAGTGTTGGCTTCATTGTCTCCTTCTAGGATATTCTTGAATTTTTTGGAGTGTTGATTTGGTAATCATGAATTTCTTTAGGTTTTCTTTAGTGTGGAAGTATCTTTTTTCTCTATCAATTTTGAAAGTTAATTTTGCAGGCTATAATGGTCTGGTTTGGAAGTTGTTTTCATTGAGAGCTTGAAACATTTCATTCCATACTCTCTTTGCCCTTAAGGTTTGTTTTGAGAAATCTATTATAATTCTGATTTTCATCCATCGGTGATTCATTAGGTTTCTCTAGCAGCATTTAAGATTCTATTATTGTATTGTATTTCTTGTATTTTAATTATCATGTGGCATGAAGTAGGGTTGTTTGTTTTGTTTTTGTTTTTTATTTTCCCAATCATGGCTATTTGGGGTTCTGTATGCTTCACTTACCTACATGTTAAATTATTTTTTCAATATCCAGAAAGTACAGGTTTCTAATGCCCTTTGTGCTATTTCTGATTTTTTGCTATTTCTAATTATTCTTATATTAGATCTCTTTGTATCATCTAGGAACTGTTGGATTCGTTTTTTGTGTTCCCTTGTTTTTTTAAGGGTGTGTCTCATTAATTGATCATTGGCCACAGTGCTTTTCTCTATCTGACATGCTGTCTTTGCATTGTTCCCAACTTACCCATACTTTCAATTATCCTTTTAATCTCCTAGATTTCTATTTGAAACTTTTTTATGAACTCCCATTCTTTCCTATAGTGGGCACTCATGTTTTGCATCTCTTTCTTTGCCTGTACTAGCTGTTTAGTAATGTCTTCTCTAGACTTGCTGATCATTTGTTTCTTTATGGTTGTTATGTGATTTTTCTTTAAATTTGCCAAGAATCTTATAAAACTACTTTACCTCTGTTGGTACCCTTTCAGACCAATCTGCTGTATAGCTTATAGTTCGCTCCCCCTCAGTGCTGCCTTTACCAATTGTGGGGGAGTTGGGAATTTTGGGTGGCATTTTGGTTCCTTTTCATGTTTCTGATTTTAGTTTGTTTTTTGTGCTGGTGTTTGCAAATTTTTTGGCCCAGTTTCTTGTTCTTTGAGCGTGAGTCCACAGTATTGTTTATGACTCCTCCAGGCAATCCAGATATTGGCATGGGAAGTAAAACAATTGTCACCCATTACTATGCTACCTTGTTATGGTGGTAAAATTCAGTAGCAGTGCCTTCAAATATCAACTGAGTATTGGCAGACCATAGAAACCGCTCATGTATAGCTGTGTCCTGAAACAAAGAGGACTCTGATTTTAGTCAAGACCATTAGGCCCCCTTGTATTTACCTGTAACAATTCAGAACACTGATTTCTGTTGGATGTTGGCTGCAGTGCCAGAGCTCAAACATGCCAATAGGTTAAGTGTGTTCTTTAGGACCACCCCCCTCAATTACTCCCACCAAACCTGGTCTCCCACAACAGAATACAGGCCCCATAATCTTCTTGATCTGAGCTAGGGAATTCCAGGAGATCCCTATTTATCTCTTACTCTCTCCAAGCCCATTTCCTAAGGCTGTCTCTGGGGAAGGGTCACTTTAGTGAGGCCCACCTCGTGGGTGTTAGTCTCTTCTTCAATCAGGTTGGTCTGTCGGTTATCAATTCTTTTGTCCTGTGCTGTGGTGAACCCAGGGACTGGAGGCAGGGTGCTCAGTTCTGAGTCTTCCACCTGGCTTGGGGCCCTGGGGACCACAGCATTGGCTGGGACTGGGTGGGCGCTTCCCAAGTCCTCTGACTTCCAGTGTGGGTTCCTGGCAGTCTTTGCTTTCAGCTGGGGGCAGAGCAGGCACATCTGGGTCCTCTGAGTTCCGGCACAGATCTAAATGTAATTTTTAAAATTAAAACATACAGAAAAAACATGCACATTATAGGTGTGCTCTTTATTACATAGTCAGCATCCATTAGAACACCATCTAGGTCAGGAAAAAGCATTACCAGCACCTCAAATCTCTTTCCAGTTCACTACCTCTTCTTGACACAAAACTATGGAACTATATTTGAACATTATTTAAATAAGAGTCACATAGTATTCTTTTGTGTGTGTGTTCTTTTGGTATAGGAAAAGTATAACTCCTAACCTGTTAGATGTCAAATGTGCTGAGTTTGTTGTCTTACACCATCAAGAAATGAAGTAGTGAAAAAGGAAGAAGCTAAGAAAGTTTTGTTTAAGGGAAAGAGGAATAGCTCCTAGATTTCCAGGAGAGTCCAAATGGGGTGGCCACCAAGACCCTTTGTCAGGGGTAATTAATACAGCAAAGTCACAGCGTGGGTCGAACTGTAGTCAGCCTATAGGATTATGACTATAGCTGCTTGCCTAGTATTGATCGAGAAAGGAAATGATCCATGTAGCAAGGGTACATGGCAAAGACAAAAGCATTTTTGGGAAGGGATGGGTCCAGATCCTCTGGTCACCCACTTGGGCGTTTGATGCCTAGCTGGACTTAACTGGAGCAGGTGGTGCTAATCACAGTATAATCCCAAGTTGCTGTTTGTCCCTTCAGGATCAAGCTGGCCATTGCATCTCCATCTTGCACTTACAGCCATATGTTGATGTCTTTTATTTTTTGTGCTGACTTCCTTGAGGGCCTAATCCTTTACCATACATTAATTTTGTCTAATTTACCTGCCTGTAATACTTTCATTCAGTACTTTTTATGATTGTCAGTATTGCTGACTGTAAATGGTTTTCATGACAGTTTAATATTCTGCTGTGTAGATACAGCACAGCTTATTATGTTCAAACATTGCTAGTTTTTTGGATAATTTGTATTTGAGTAAAATTTATGAATAATGTTCCTCTGAATATTTCTGTGTAGTTTGACCACATATGTGTATATGTACTGCAGTTAGGTGTACAGCTAGGAGTGGGAATGCTGGATCATGTGGTATGTATGTTCAATTTTAGTGAACAATGTTAGTTTTCAAAGTGGTTTTGCTAGCTTGTACGTATATCAATGTTAGCAGTTTATGAGGTCTTGCACTTTCTTGTTAATACTTGATATTGCTGGTCTCCATGGTTTTAACTCATCTCAAAGGCCTATTTCTTTGATGACTGTGATTGAGCATCTTTTCTCATGTTTATTTGCCATTCATGTCTTATGTATTTTTCTGTGCAGAAGTATCTGTGGGAATCTTGTGTCTCCTGCCTTGTCCTTACTGTAACATGAGTTCTTAGTGTATTTTAAGTTGGTACTCTATCCACAGTTTTGCCCCTGTGAATTCAGTCACAGACTGAAAATATTTGAAAGAGAAAAATTGTGTCCATGCTGAACAGATACAGATATTTTTCCCATAAATAGTACAGTATAATTAATATTTATATAAAATTTATATTGTATTATTTTCAGTAATCTAGAGATGATTTAAAATGTGCAGAAGGACGTACATAGGTTGTATCAATAAGTGTTTACTAGAGAAACAATGCAAGATACACAAATACATAAGAATCTACAAGATACATCTTTTATTTCGTCTTTAGATTTTGGGTATCTTATATAAGAGAAATTGTGCAATATTTAAGGTTGTGTATCTGATTTACTTCATTTAACATTATTGTCTCAAGATGCACACATTTTCCTATAAATGACTCAGTTTTATCCTTCTTTATAGCCCGGTAGTACCACATTTTGTTAATCCATTCACCTCTTGATGGACATACAGACTGCTTCCAAAATTTCACTATTGTAATTGTGCTGCTATAAACATGGGTATGCATGTTTCATTGTCTTTAACTCTTTTGGGAAGAGATCCAGGAGGGGCATAACTGCATTGAATAGAATTTATATTTCTAGTTTTTTGAGGAATCTTTTTACTAATTTCCATAATTGTACTAGTTTACATTCCCCTCAACAGTGTATAAGGGCTCCTTTTTCCCTGCAACGTCACCAACATTTATTATTTGATTTTTTTTAATGACAGCCATTCTTTCTAGAGTAAAATAGAATCTCACTGTTATTTTAGCTTGCGTTTCTGTGACCAAAGATGCTGAAGGTTCTTTCATGTATTTTTTGGCCATTTGTATTTCTGAAAAGTATCTGTTCATTTCAGTTGCCCATTTTTTGATGGTTATTTCGGAAGTGTAATTTTTTTTTTCTTTATACAGTGAGTCCCCAACTTCCAAAGAGCTCTGTTCTGGAAGCATTGTTTGTAAGTCAGATTCATTTGTAAGCTGATAAAATGTGTCTTACACAGTATACCTGTGAAAGTTCACAACTTGAATGTTTGTAAGTCTGGGACTTAATGTATGTGCCAGAGGAATAGGTGGCAACATTTTTTCCTCATTCTCTAGGTTGTGTCTTCATTGTATTGATTGTTGCCTTTCCTATGCATTTATAATCTGAAATAATTCCATTTGTTGAGTCTTGGTATTATTTCTTGTATGATTGGAATTCCTCTTAGAAAGTTCTTGCTTAATGCTTGTTTTAAAGAATTTACCTACTTTATCTTTCAGCAGATTGTGTTTCTGTTTTAATATTCTTTTGGTCCATTTCAATTTTAGTTTAGTACATAGTGAGAGATACGGGTCCATATTTAGTCATCTGCATGTGGATAGCCACTTTTCCCAGCACCATTTGTTAAATAGACTATTTGTTCACCATTCAGCCCTTTTGTTAAAGATCGAGTTGCTGAATGTGCATGTTGTTTTTGCATCTTTTATTCTTTCTGTTGATCCAGATTTCTGGTTTTCTTCCCCCCCCAAACCATGATTTTTTTATCACTTCAGTTTTGTACTTTAATTCTGGGATTGTGATGTATTTTCAAAGTAGTTACTAATTGTCTTCTAGATTTCAAAGGGTCTGTAGTGATTTGACCTTTTTCCATTTCTAATTGCATTGATTTGTGTCTCTTCTTCCCTTGTATTGGTAAGATTGGCTAAGAGTTTATCTGTTTATTCTTTCAAAGAACCAATTCTTTGATTCATTGATCTTTGTACTCTTTTGTTTTTTGGTACCAGGAATCGAACTTAGGACCTTGTGCTTGCCAGGCAAGTGCTGTGCCACTGACCTGTATCTCCAGTCCATTTTTTTGGTTTTAAATTCATTAATTTCTGTGCTGATCTTTGTAAGTTCCTTCCTTTGTGTTTGGATTTGGATTTTTCTTGTTTTTTTGTAGGACTCTGACATGTGTTGTTAGGTTGTTTATTTGGACTCATTCTGTTTTTCTGATGTAGGTATTCACAGCTTACAAGCATCTGTTTTAGAACTTCTTCATTAATTTCTTCTGTGACCTATTGATTTGTTCAATTTCATTGTGTTTGTATAATTTCTGTGGCTTCTTTTGTCACTGATTTCTAGTTTCAGCGCACCATAATCTAGTAATATGCACAGGATAATTTTGATTCTTTTGCCTTTACTTAAGCAGGCTTTATGAGTTAGCGTGTGGTTTATTATATAGAAAGTCCCATCTGCTCCTGAGAAGTGTGTATATTCTGTTGTTGAATGGAACACTCTGTAAAGTCCATTTGTTCATAGTTCAACTCTGATTATTTCTTTCTTGATTTTTTTTTTGGTCTAGTTGATCTATTTGTGACATTGGCATATTTAAGTCTCCCATTATAATTGTGTTGGTATGGGTTTGATTTTTTTTTATCATTAGTGTTTGTTTTATGAAGTTGAGTGTGTTCATGTTTGGCACATAAATATTTATAATTGTTTTCTCTTGTTATTTGTTACGATTTGTGTCTAGCTGTCCCCCCAAAGCCTCATGCAGTCTTGGGAGGCAGAGTTCGGAAGTTTGTGATTGATTCATGGTCCAGTGCTGGGATTAAGGGATAATCCTAGGGCAGGTAGTCTGTATACAATATAAGGGACAGAAAGAGACTTGTCTCTCTCCCTCCTTTCTTGTTGCTTTTGCTGTCTTCTGCCATGAACTGTTGCCCCTCTGCCATGTGCCACCCTGTCTTGGATCCAGCCAGTTGTGGACTGAAACTTCTACAAATTGTTAACTAAATAAACCTTTCCTTCCTTAACTGTGGGTGTCTCAATGAGAGAAAAGTAAATAAGACACTGTAGATTTGTTCCATTGACCAATATATAGTGACCTTTTTTTGCCTCTTCTGATTTGTTTTGGCTTGGAGTCTGCTTTGTCTAAAATTAGGATAGTTACTCCTGTTTTTATTTGGGTTTGTGTTGCATGGAATATTATTTTCCATCTTTTGATTGTTAATCTATGAATTTATTTTTGGAGTAAATGTTATTCTTAGATATAGCGTACATTAAGTTTTGTTTCTTGATCTGTTCTGCCAGTCTGTGTTTTTAAATTGAGGAATTGAGACCTTTCACATTGAGAGTTATTAGTGAAAGGTATTGACTCATTCCTTTTGCTGCATTGTTTTCCTGTTGCTGCTGATTCCTCCTTCCCCCGCTTCTGCTTAACTGTTCTCCCCACCTGGTGCATTCAGTTTGACTTATTGACCTTGTTGGCTTCCTGGTCTTTTTCTAGTGTATCTTTGATAATTTTTTGGTGGTCTTGAATTTCTTTAGATGATCTTTGTTATGGAAATACCTTATCTCTCCATCAATTTTGAAAGATAGTTTTGGAGGTTATTTAAGCCTGATTTGGAAATTTTTTTCATTTAGGGCTGAAAATACTTGTCTCCAAGCTCTCCTGTCTTTAATGTGTGTGTTGAGAAGTCTGCTGTCGTCCTGATGGGTTTACCTTTTAAAATTCTGTCCCTTTGTTGGACTTCTGGAAATTTGATTATGATATGTTATGGAGAGATTCTCTTTTGATCATGGATATTTGGGGTGTGATATGCCTCACTTATCTGTATGTTTAAATCTTTCCCTATATTTGGAGAGTTTTCTGCTATGAATTCTGGAAATAGGTTTTTTTATGCCATATGTGCTGCATTTTGATTTTTCACTTATTCCAGTTAACCTTAGTAATTGCATCATGTAGCAGCTATTGGGTCCAGTTTTTCTGGTGTTTGTTTGTTTGTTTGTGTTTTTGCTGTTTTTAAGGTACTAAGTACAGTAAAATCTTGGTTTGCAGAGTACTTTGCTTGTAATCCAAAGCACTTGTATATCAAAACAGAGAGAGAAACCAGTTGTGATGATGTGGCATTCTGTGTGACGTACTACTCATATAGCAAGACAGTGCTTGTTTATCAATTTAAAATGTCTTAGAAATGTTTGCTTGTCTTGAAAAATACTTGCAGACGAAGTTATTTGCAAGCCAAGGTTTGACAGTGATTGGTTTCTGACTTGGCCTTATCTTCTGACACTATCTTTACATTGGCCACTTCTCTTGCCCATACTTCCAATATAATTTTTAATCTTCTGAATTTCTATTGGAACCTTTTTGTGTACTCTCCTTCTTTGCTAAATGGATCATTCATGTTTTGTATTGTTTTGTTTAGCTCAGTAACTTTTTTTTTATTTTTACTTTTTTTATTTTAAAGAAAAAAACAGAACAAAGCAAAGCAAAACAAAACAGAACAGAGTTAAACACGACAAAGCATTTCAGAACAGAACAATGCAAGCAATCGAGGACTTCAAAACAAAACAATAGGAGATTGACAATGGCTACCGTAGTGTCTCTTGTTTTCTTCTAAATGGTTTTTTATACCTTCACACATAATAAATTCAAACAAAACAAAGTAATATAAAACCAATTAAACTGAAATTTCATCTCACTCCAGAAAGAATGGCCAGAATCAAGAAAACCACCAACGATAAATGCTGGAGAGGCTGTGGGGAAAAAAAGGAACCCTTCTCCACTGTTGGTGGGAGTGCAGACTGGTGCAACCACTGTGGAGGTCAGTCTGGAGGTTTCTCAAAAAGCTAGGACTGGAAGTCCCATTTGACCCAGCTATTCTGCTTCTGGGCATATTCCCAGAAGAAGTGAAATCATGTTACCACAGCGATGTATGTGCACCTATGTTTATAGCAGCGCAATTTGTAATA
>RJWT010030658.1:0-14562 GCA_004365215.1 Cuniculus paca | reverse complement strand
GATACAGTGGGCTGGAAAGTGAAGTCATCTCAGAGTGACCTTTCTTACAAGATTCAAATGCAGCGCCACTTTCCTGTGGGCTACCATCACAAGCTCCTGCCGCACACAGTTCACTGGAAAAAACCCCAAGAGAATCCCACAAATGTCAAACACCATGACCTTGGGTGTCAGGCCTTGATCCAATTTCTCTAAAGCTTGTAAAATTTATGACATCGGGCAGTACTGCTGAAGTAGATGCTACCCAGTTTCCACCAATTGCCACAAAATGAAGTTACCTTTGTTTTGCCTTTCAGATCAGTACAGCTCAAACCACATGTGGTGCCCCCTCCCGATTCAGTGGTAACTGTGTTTTTCTGAATTTACCTCTTTAATGACTATGTGGATATATGATTCTAAATTTTGACTCATGTGTGGCTTTGAAGGAGCACATTGGCTCCATTTACTCATACGTCATGCAATATCCACAACACTTGTACAAGCACATCTGCCCAGAGTTTAGAAGGCAGCTGCGGCACATGCTCTGATAGTTCAGGTCCACTAACCTATAGAATGTTAGAGTCACACATGTCGATTAGTAACAAGACCCTTATTCTGCCCTACAGGTCGCAGCAATGAGAAATGAAACTTATGCGATTATATAACATTTTAAGGATCACTCCAAACTGAACCTTAGTCACCAAGTTCTTAAAGTTCCAACAAGCAACTACAAAATTTTCTCCCCAAGTCATGGCAGGTTACACAAAGAAGGGCAAAGAGCTCAAAGAGCTGAGTGGGGGGCAGCAACCACAGGCAAAGCTCTGTGGACTTTGGATCATCAAGTTTTCCAAGAAACAAGCAAGAGAAGCCCTGTTGGTGAGATCAGAAGCAAGTCCACCTGGGAGGATCGCTGTCAGCCCTTTGGGCCTTAGCCTCTGCTCTTTGAAGACTCAATTTCAGGCTGAATTTGAAAGACAACTCTGCTCCTACCCCAGCCTTAATTCTCTTCCCGGCACCCACTCCTTTTCTTGCTAAGATCCATGGTCACTGCTCACAGAGGTGACTGAGCAGGACTTTGTCAGAATCTTGTGCCAGGTTTCTCTATCATGGAGCAGGGGTGGTGGCCTTCCTGCAGGGTCCTGGCCCTTGGAGGCATTCTGTCTGTGACCTCTCCAGGCAACAGCACCATGCCACGGAGTGTGTACAGTGGGGCGGAGTAACTGCACATGCATGAATCAGCCTTCTGCGGCACTTCTGCTCTCAAGAACATAATTAGTTAATTTATGGTGGTTGCTACAACTCAATTAAAGAAGCCAACACAGAAAATGCTGACTGGGTGGGGCCTTGTGACTGCCAAGCCAGGTAAATCCAACCATACTTTCATGATGCACATGTCCTGAGTGGGGACACACAGGCAGAATATCATACAGCAGACTTGGGCAAAAAGAAGTAAAGAAACAGACAGCTGGTGGGTAACACACATATTTCCCTCTACCAAGTTTCGGTTTCTGGCGTGCTTCTTGCTGAGGATGAACCTTAGAAGGCTCAGGCAGGGTCATGCAGATAGTATGATAAAATTTTAGGGACAGAAGTTATCTTTTATGTAGAAGTAGAAATATGCAAGTAAATCAACAGCTATCATTTGCTTGGGAGCTCTGTACAGTGGGATTCTCACTGCTCCAAAATGCCCACATGCTGGACTTATCTCTGGAATTTCCAGCTGTGCGGAAGCATTGCTAGGCCAGCGGATTTATGTGTGCAACCTGGGCCTGGGTGATTATTCCTGCCTCTGGGCCAGCTTCTAGGCCAGTGGCTTCTGCTGCTGCCTGTGAGTGAGTTACCAGGGGCCATCAGGGAAGGTGGGATCACCAAACATGTTTCCCCTGCCCTGGCTTTGAGGGACACCTCTGTTACCAATACCCCTTGTCCCTTCTGGAGTCTCCGAGACTTGGCTGCTGAGAATCACTGTGCTCATCAACCCTGGGAGACAGGTGCTATTCTAACCCCATGGTGCAGAAGAGAAAACTCGGACTAAGTGATCCAGACAGAATGCAAGGCTATCCAGCTGTTAAGTGTACAGCAGGGATTCCACTCCATGTTATCCACAAAGATGGTGCGATCATCTACAGCACAAAGCCTGCACGCCAGAGAGCAGACTCCCTGGGAATCCTGAATACAATCCAGAAAACCTCTCTTGGGTGCCTGTTCCAGGCCAAGTGTGGATACAGGGGAAGGATGGGTAGATAGTAAACAAATTATGATCCTTGCAAAGAAGTGGTAAAAGTTTGGTGTTTGACGGCAAAGGCTTTGGTTTTGCTTGATGAGGGATCCTGGGCTACACGCAAGAGCCTTAGGACCTGCAGCCTTGGGCACAGCATGGCTTGTGGGAAGGGGTGCACGGGTGCACAGAGTGCAGGAAGGCAGAGCGGTACCTGCGTGGAGCCAGATCTGTGCCAGCGTCATCCAGGGATGTAGTGGGCCCTGCTTGGGGGCACTGCTCTGCAGAGATGAGGCCACTTCTGACAGTGCTTGCTCCACTCTTGAGGCTGCCACAGATGTGGCATGGACAGAGCCTGTGGGAGGGTTCGAGAAGACAGGGTCAGGAGTGAAAGGGCAGACTACCAGTCATCTACTGACAAACGACTCTTTCGGTACATAGACACAAGTGTGCAACACACACACACACACACCCCTTCTCCAGGATGTTGCTGAGTTACTGTCTAATGAAATGGTGATAGTCATTATGGCCTAGAACATCAGTTTCATCCTTTTGCTTTAGCTGACTTTTACTCAGCATACAGGGAACATGCTATGCTAAGGACTCTTTCCGGGAGCTCAACACAGGGTGAGCTCAGCAGTTAATAAACGGCATAAATGAAGAACTACAAAGCGACATGTGGGGGCCTCAGCTTAGTGACTCTGGGAGAAGGCAGGGGGAAGCATACTTGCCTGCTGGGGTAGTGTGTGGAGTAGTTGGCTGGCCATTCTCAAGACAAACCCAGCAACTTCCCATTTCATTAGTACAGCCTGGCCTTCGACAGGTGGGCAACACTCATGGACTGAGACTCATATTCTGTGACATGGCTTACAAACTGTAGAAAAAGTACTTTGTCCTGTGTATCAGAAGGTGTCTATTCTCAGGCTAATACTAGACTAGAGGAAGATGACTTACAGTAAAATGCCTGGGGCTCAGAACAGACACCTGCCTATCTGTAAAACCTGCTGTCCTGAAAGGAGAGGACCCCAAGGAAAGGGGCTACTGAGCACATTCACCAAAAGTATAGCTGCAGTGTGTGAGTCAAAATGTGAAGGTGGCCTTGTCGAGGTCCTGATAACCACAGGCCACCTCCTTAAACAAGGGCTCTGTCCAACATTCACTTTTGGAGCACAGTTTCAAAACTGAGGGCAGAATTCTCAGTTAATTCAAATGTGAAATTATAAATAATTCCAAATTATTTATATTCATCTGCAATCATCTTTCTTAATTTATAATTCATCATGAAGTTTAGTATGGAGTTAAATATTTGACACTGTTTGTGGTAAATATCAACTCATCATGAAGTTTAAAACTGACAATATGTAAAGAAAAATGCTGACTATGCTAATAAATTGAGATCATTATACTCTGCATAATACAAAATGGTGAGCATAAATATAATTTCAGCTGAATTTTAGAATGTACCATAATTTATTGACTTTAAGAGAATGCACACCAAACTGTCCTCCTGTATAACATTCTGACTGTTCCAACATGACTCCTCTAACAACAATCAAATTCTTTGTGGGGGTTTAGTGGACAGAAATAAAATTCTACCAAAGGGAAGGCACTTCACCTTCTGTGACCAGTCCACAGACAGGCCTGTGAGGATACCCAAGTGGACAGCAGCCTCAGAGAAAGGCCTTGTGAGTTCTCCCGGAGGAAAGCTGCTGTCCAAGAATGTGAAAACCAAGGCCAAGACAAAAGACCCCACTTTATGGCATTATAACACTCAGGAATGAATGCAGGATGGCCACCAACCTACCTTTGGTTAGATAAAGTAGTCTAACTCCGTTAAAAAAATCTAAATATCTAAGTGATTAAACTGCTATGAATATTTTTGGTTTTACTTTATTTTTTTCTAACAAAAAATAAGATTTTAACTTTGGTAACAAGGGTTTATAGCTTCCCTGAGATTTTTAATAGCAATGATCAGTTAAATAAATGAAAAATCTAGGTCACTGTTCCTATATTCTGCTATTATCTTCTCACTGATTCTCAACCTTTGTGTCACATCGAAATCACTTGGGGATTGAAAAAAGTTGTGATGTCACAGGTACACCCCAGACCAAGTGAGTCACAACCTCTCAGAGTGGGGCCAGGTATTTAACTGCTAATCACATAATTTCAACATGCTACAAAGAAGACTGAAAGCCATACAGGAGAGACAGGAAGAGGTGTAACTAACATTTGGGTAAAAAAGCCTGGACCCAGGCCAGCAGCCTGAGCTCTCCTACTTCCTCATAGCCAATGGTCACTTGGGAAACAGGGTTCCAAGAAGATCTTGTTTTCTGGAACAGTAGTTCTCAGATTTCCTGGTCTCAGAATCTCTTTGGAGTCTAGAAAGTTATTAAAGACCCCGAAGAGACTTATGTGGGTTTCACCTATTGATATTTACCACATGAGAAACTAAAACTGAGACATGTTTAAACTACTCATGTATTGATTATTTAAAAATAATAACCTGATGGTATAGAAAAATCCTACAAATTTTCTACCAGGTTCTATGGTAGGACTTGTAGTTTTTAGAGGGGTTAATCTCAATTTTTGGGTTAACTATTTCGTTTGGTCCACAAATGAACTAATGAGGACCACTGCCAAAGTCCTCGTCTTTTGGGATATCTACATACAACTACATTGTTTAATTCCTAGGGTAATCATACATTTTACTGTGAATAAGGTCTGGCAAAAGATGATAATGACAGTGGCAATGATCATTTTTAGAGATCATATTCTGTTTCAAGCTGTAAGATTAGCTCTTTAGATATATTATTTAGTCTTTAAACAGTTCTTTGAGGTAGGTAACCATGTTATCTATATTGCTCAGAAAACAAAATCAATACTTAATGAGGTTATGTAACTACCCAGTGTCAGACATCGTTAGTGGCAAAACCAGGGCTCAAATGCTGCTGTGACTCCAAACACAGCCTCCAAACCCAATTTCCTTTGCCACTGACTACAGGGCAGTTGCTTAGAGGCCTCAGGATATCCTGGTCTTTCCACTCAGGTATCTTTATCACTGGGTGGACCACAGGTTTCAAAGTTGATGTAACTGTCTCCTTTCTTAGACTATGTAGTTCTAGAAGACAGGATGTCCCTTCCTTCAGGTATTTCCAGAGACTAACAATGCCAGGCCCATCTTAGATATCAGGCTAATGCTTGTGGTATCAAAGAACAAGTAGTGTCAACAGACAGGTCCCCACATGACCTTTGGAAGAGGGTGGCTTCTTTTTGGGATATATATCTGTTATGTGCTGCTCTTCTGCCCAAAAAATGGGTGGCAAGCCAGAACCTTCGGCCTCAAAGGGCTTCTCAATGTGGCTACCATCACTTCTAACAATTAATTCTAAAACTCACAGTGCCACATAAAATCAACCAGTGGGCGTCATTTAGTGAACTTTCCTTTCTCAAATGCAATTAGCCCATTAAAACAGAAAAGGCTGACAGGTTTATCAGAATACTTTTTTCCTTTACAATCAAGTCCTTGTTACACATATTCCACAAGGATAGAAAGCCTTCATGTTCTGAACTAGGGGTAGATATTAGCGCGTTCAGCGATCTATTACTAATAGCAGATGACTAACAACAGTAAAATTATAGAATAATTAGCATCTACTACTCTTGATAATAATACAAAAAATAAAATTCTTCCACTGGGTTGGAATTTGGGAGAATGATGTAAAACCAAAACAGCTTGTGTCCTACTATTTTATGGAACTGATGTGGTATCCATATAGGTATCAGATTTTGACTTATCTTGGTAAATGACAAGAAACACTATTTCTAATCCCCAGATTTTTGAGGTTCTCTTTTTTTCTCACCAAAGCACATGTGTTCCTGCACTGAGCATGACTGATGGCAGAAATGGACAAATTGAGGCTTCAAAGGAAATCCAGAGGAAGAAAGGACGTATTTCTGAACTGAAATCCAAGACTCTGGGGAAGTAAGTTCTCAAATAATCAGCCCAGTGCCTGGGCTGCTTTCTGTTCACCTCTTACTTAGTGCACTAATTTGAGCCGTGCTTATCTCTGCTGTAACCCTGGGGCTGTGGGCTGTGTAGCAGCTGCCAAGCTCCACCAAGGAGATAATATGCCCCTTCCCCTCAGGACACAGTGGCTCAAAAAAGCCACTATGAAGCCACATGAACCAAGAGCTGACACAGGCAGGTGACTGCACACCCTAAAATTTGGCCCAGGTTTGGTGACCTAACTGCCTAAATGGTCCAGGGCACCCTTTGTGGTGGGGCTGCCCTTCCACCTGGACCTGAAAGACAGAATGTTGTCATGGATATCTGCAACAAAGGCTACGGGCCACATGGAAAAATGGTTCCAATTATTAATCCAGGGTTCTCGTCTAGGTTTCTCCTGGACCACAGTGCGTGTGTGTGCGTGTGTGTGTGCGTATGTGTACGTGCATGCATTCAAGTGTGTAGAGGCATCAGGAACTGTAGCAGAAGGACACTGTTCTACAGGCCATCAGGACCAGGAACCAAGGCCACTGACCTCAACGCACTGAGTCCCTCCTCAATTCCTCCTGAGCTTTGCTATCATACACTGAAGCCTTCTGAGAAACCCTGCCACAAGGAGGGCGCTTGCAACAGCCAGTTCCAATTGCTTCCCAAACTCCCTTTTCTATCTATGGAAACAGAAACCTGTGATCAATTTCACAGAGACTTCAAATGTGGCAACTACATATGACCCCATTTCATCATCAAAGCTTATTGTTCAAAGAGATCCCAGAGCCAATCATTTTCTTAAGTGAAAGTTAGGTGACTTAGTCATATCTGGATTTTCACATTGCAGGTCACTGAATGCATGGCATGTTTCCATTCCAGCTACTCTTCTGACTTTCTGCAGGTATTAGACAGATGGCTATAGTCTGAAGGATCCTGTACTTTCCTTCTGCCCTGATGGCTTCACAGCGTGAAGATAAACTGGATCTCAGATGAAAGCTGCCCACCTAGTAACTTGGTGCATGTTCCCGGCCAGCAGCAATCGACAGCTATGTTCTGTTGTGTGTGAAAACCATCAGCTGACACATGGTTGCTCGGGATCTGGGCAGCTCTCTCCTTCACAGCCCTGGAGGATTAACTCAGCTGCCTCAGGTGCATGGATGTGGGAGGATGATGGAGCACATGGCTGTGCCCCAAGCCCCAACTCTGTCTGTCACCCACATTCTTTCTGCCAATACCTAGCCTCCCTGCATTTTTCCGAAAAGCCTCAGAGCCACTCCAGCTCTGGCTTGCAGAGATCAGCTGCTGCTGTTGAATCTCTGTGCTTACTTTCCTCAGTTTCCAAATGATTCAAGGCTATCTGCCAGTGGGATTTATTCAGCTCCCAGTCCTAGAAGCTGTGCCCCCAAAACAACCCTAATAAGAAGGGAAAGCAGCCTTCCCCCCCACCCCAAAGACCCTGTAGACAAAAAAGCGATGGGGATGACTAAGGATTCTGTCAGCCAACCTGCTGACATTTTTTCATTTTTAACAGGAAAAGAATGTCTGTCTCTCAAGGCAGGGCTTGGAAACACACCCGCCCAATGCTGCAGACTGCCGGCAGCCATGCCCGTCGGTCCCCACACCTGCCACCTGTGCTCCAAGAGCCTGTGTGCTGGGTTGAGGAGGGGGAGGCAAGGGCTAGTGATTAGCTCTTCGTTTCTGGAGGAAGAGGAAATTTCAGTCGTCAAATTAGGCATATTTCATCTATACCTTTTCTTCTTTAATCCTAACAAATTTGGTGCCCCTGCACTCCTGGGGAGTAGGACTGTTCTCATATTTGTTGGAGGTCCGCCTGCTTTTCTGGGGTGGCTGGCTAGGGGTGGCAGCCCCTCACACCATGCTGCCTCAGGTCTCCTTTCCATATCTGTGGCCTCTGTGAGTGCCACCATCTCCCCCTGTGGCATGTCTACCAGGTGACAGTGGGCCCCTGCCTCCTACCGAGGCCACTGTCAGCTCTGGGCTCCACTGACCAACAACTCTGACCACCTTTCTCTGAGAGAAGAATTGATAAGGACAACAAACCCAGAGCCCCAAGATGAGATCACAATTTGCCAAGGACTGGAACAGAGAGTCAGTAAATAGTGTAGCTCTGACAGGAGGCGTCTTCTCCTGAGAGGGAAGAGCTTCAGGGAAGGACCCACTGAGGCAGGGAGAGAAGGGGCTGCGTTGTCACCAGCAGGCAAGCGTGGGCGGCAGGGCATGCTACTGGGGGTCAGGCGTGGAGAGAAGCCATTCACAAGCATGCAGGAGGCAGCCAGCCACGGAGTACAGCACCTGCCCCTGGCTCTGGGCTGGAGACAGTACCTTGTGCAGGAGGCCTGTGGGCAGTTGCCACTTTGCTGGCTTGGCCCTCCCTGCTGCATATTCTTGAGGCTGTGGCACAGGCCAGAAGTGACCTTGGCCTGCTGCTCTCCAAGCCCTAAGTGTCCCTGACTGCAGCGCCACGGAAGAAGACTCGGTCCGGCGCCACTCTACGTCTGGACACCTGCTTCTGACTGAGTGTCATTCATCGACCTCCTATAATCCCACTAAGCCTTGCTTGAAGAAAGACACCACAGAACTAATGAAGGAGAATGATGTTACATTCATTTTAATTTAATCTAAATAGCAAGAAAAGGTTATGTTTGAAAAGGTCATATATGTCAGGGCTGATTTTTTTTAAATTACCACCCCTCAAAAATTGTACAACTGTTACTAGAATAATGCTTTCACATACACAGATTTAAAACAAATTCACTAGGAACAAGAGGTAAAGTACGCCACCTGACTTCTTACTTCCTGATCACTACATACATTCTTGAACCTTAGAAAATGCAAAGTCAGTAAGAAAATGCTAGCCATAATGGAAAGAAAATAAAAATCACTTCTATCTTGAATTCATTTTTCCATCTGATTTCATTTTAGGGGTGTGTTCTTTCTCTAATCTGTTTATTCTCCTCTCCAAGTGACTTGTTCCCAGAGAGAGCAGCAATCTCACCAGAAATAGTGATATGAAAAACAGCCAACAACCCTAGTCGGCAATCTTGATTTTTGGCACCTTCTTTGGAGAGGTGAATAAAACACCAGCATGCATTTTTTTCTCCAAACTGTGAGAGCATTCTGAAAAGAGGCCTCCCAGGGTCCTCGAGCCTGCAAGGCTAGGAAGCCAGGGGCAGTGAACAGAGACCTGAAGGCCAGTCATATCTTGCTCAGCCTGTTCCACACCTGCCACCCTGGAGTGGCACTTCTTTGAGAGCCACAGCTGCTTGGGCTGTGTCTACAAAGGCATCTGGCTGGCCCTAAAGCCAGGGTCAGTTACTGCCCAACCAGAAAGGCGTGTGTAAACACAATGATTATGATTACATTTTTGTAGATGAGGAAACTAAGATCCAGAGGGATTCAAGGAATTTCAGGGGGTTCTTCTGTAGAACTGGTTCTGGAATTTGAGCTTTCTGATCTTGGGGGAGTTAGACCTGATTCTACAGAAAATAATTAAATATATGCTCTTGCATAAAGATATCAAGCCTCACTTTAACCAATAAAGGCTGCTTAAAGAGTTTAATGGAGCCTGGTTTTCTGAACATCAAGTATTTTTAATGTCTCTCAGGAGCCCAATACTAAAGGAGCCTGAAAATGAAATCTTTTTATGAGGAACTCTAATGTGATAATAATACCAAAACACACCCCTTCTTTCTATTAATGGACTGCTTTAAAACCAGAAATGAAGCCACATCTAGGCTGAGCTAGACTTCAGAGAGGAAACATACTCCTTTGGCGGGAGATTATTTGCCATAAACTAAAGGCTCCAGTCATTCAGATGCACTAGATCACCATCTACATTAGTGTCTCTGGAGGGAAGAAACTATTTCTCCAAAGTATGTGATGAGACAGAATCAGAGGTCTAGGAAACATCTTTTGGGAAAATGTGATCATTCACTAATGACTTGAAAGCATGGAGTCTACTTCCAGGGAAGTGCTTGGTCTCCCATAACTTTTGGTCAGCATGGTATTAACTTTTGTGATGTCTATCTTTTTAGGAAAATGAATGATTACAACTGCTTTTCTATGCAGCAATAATGGCTGCATTGGAAAAGATATGAAGATTCAGCTGGTTCTCTCAGTCTAGAATTCACAGATGACCCACTACAGTAGGCTGGGTGTCCTATGCTTCAGTCAGTCCCAGGGGCCTTTAACTATCCACTGCCCACCCTGACATGGCCACGTTTCCTGCCATGCCTTCCTCTGCAGTCCTTTAGACCAATACTGCCTCCACAGTGTGAGAGCCTGGGCTGTGCTGGATGCGTGCGGATCTCAGGAAAGCGGGCCCCAGCTAGTGGAGGAGACAAGCAGGCAGCAGGGAGATGTTTGCAGCACCCCAACAATTCCAACACTCAACAACCACAATACACATTCCACGGTGGAAGGAGGTGTGATTCTGGAGACCCCTGGAAGGGTTAATACATTGATTGGTGAGCTACTTACTAACTGAAAAAAGGGAAGGAAAACCATGAAAGTATGCTTCTGGAGAGTTGCCTTGGAACAACAGAGCAAACCAAAAATTAAAACCAAGAAACAAAATAGTTCAAAAATCAAAATTAAGGCTAAACAAGCAAAGAGAGTTCTAATAACCTTCCAACTGTAAGTCTGGCTTTCTGAAATCAGATTTCAAGTCAAGAATGATACAGAGTTTTCCACTAACAATTTTTTTTTTAAACTAAAGCAAGGCCAATTGGTCATTCATTCCTTTTCACATTCCTATGTTCATCTGGTACATGGAAACTGACCTCATGTAATATGTTTTGTTTCCAGAGCAGGAAATACCAAGAGGAAGAAAAAAGAACACGTTTCAGAGCTTTCCACATATTAACCCTAATCTCGAGTCCAACAACATGCAGGATTGGGCTAGTTTTCATTCCTAGGAAGGCAAAGGGCAGAAAGGAGAAATTCATAAAACCTCAGGCCTTAGTTACCTGCTTGTCCTAGGAAAGAGCTGGGGTTCAATGTCATTGCCAAGTTCTCAGCTACACAAAGAATAGAACACTGAGCACTGCTTGGGACAGCAGAGAGGCAGTGGGTGCTCATTACCCCACCAACTTACCAATGAATCTGACAAGAAGAAGCCTACTAGAATAACCAGAACTTTAGTACTCAAAGGCTTAAAGGAACATGGGGCTCCCTGGGATGCCACAAGATAAAATCTGGCGGAGTTCAGAGGCAGGTGGGTCTGCTGTGTTAACAGAGTAGACAGGGCACTGGAAACATAATGCTATCCAGAACAGTAAGATCCCACTTCAGGATGACAAACTCAACAAAAGTCATGTAAAACAGTTTTCCTGGAAAAACCAGATTTGGCACTTACCCTGGGCCAAATTATATTAAAAGGGAAAGTGTCTGTTTTCAAATGGATTAAAAACAACATAAACCAGGAGTGGTGGTGCATGGCTGTAATCCCAGTGCTATGGGAGGCTGAGGTGGGGGGATGGAAAGTTTGAGCCCAGCTTGGCAACTCAATGACTTTGCAAGACCCTGTCTCAAAACAAAAAATAAAAAAGAGGCTGGAGACGGTAGCTCAGCATGAAAGTCCTGGGTTGATTCTCCAGCACCACAAAAGAAATACATCAATTAAAAAAAATAAGCCGTTTATAAACATTTTTATCTTCTATTTCATAAAAATAGGGTTGTCATTAAAACAAAGTTTGGGGCACTCAATACGCAGAGGAGTAAGGCTGGAGTGCTTCTTGATGGGAACAGTTTCTTTTAAAGTGTCAGCTCATGTCTGTCCTCGCTCTGTGCGTGGGCTCCACACCGCGGCTTGGGCATTGTGAAGATGAGCACATCAGGGAAAGTGGCTCTTCCCGGCAGCAGCTCCTTTATGAGCTTTTGTTCAGCACATAACGGAGCTTTTGGAACGAAGATAAGCCCATATAAATCACAGATACAGAGATTAAATGTGTCCTGGCAGTGCTGGCAGCCCTAAGCGAACATTAAATAAATGAGTGCAAGAAAAAAGGAGGGCAGCCTTTCCTGGTGAGACCCACAGTTAGGGCCCTTTTAAGGACTTTACCAACCAGCATTTCATTTTAATACTGGGCTCCTTGTCTATTTTTATGTTTTAATTGACAGGTTGTGGAACTCCCTAAAGCACATTTTTAAAAATTTCTGCATTATTTAAAAGAGTAGACTAAAATGCATTCTAATTTCTCTACGTGGTTTCATGATACAAACCCTACGTCTTTCTTCCTTGCAAATGGGAAACACTGTATAGCGCTGTTTCTCAAAAATGTGGCCCACTGGCACTGAAGCTGCAAGGGGGTAGGTCTGTAAATGTCCACATCCTTGGGCTGCCCTCAGCCTGCAGAGGCATAAACCCTGAGGGTGACCCAGGGGACTGGCAGCTCTGAAAGCTGCCTGTGTGATTTCAATGCAGAGTACAGCTTGAGAAGCGCATATTTAACAGGCATGCAGCCATTCCCTTTAGGATATGTGCTTATTAGATACTGACTGAAATTAATTTCTAAATCAAAACCCAGAAAATCTAAGAATTAAATCGTTACTTACAAAATTTCAAAATTTGCCTTTTATTTAACAGGGCTAATTTTATGCATCTATATCAACTCCAGGAAAGCACAGAAGGACTCAAGAATCAGAAGCAATATTCTAGGAAAGCGCCACTGTTGTGCTCAGGACGGATCTCTTCTGCTTCTCAGAGGAGGCTGGAACTTGGACACTAGCGTCTGCAATTTCAGGTTTCTTTCTGCCCCTAACAGCTCTGGATTTTCAAATAAGCAAGATCTTTCCAACAAGTTTGATGGAGTTTCCTATCCAGCTTATCAGTTAGGAAGATTATCAGAAAATAAAACAACAGGCAAATGAAGCAGATCTAACAAGAAAGGAAAAACCATGTTTACAGAGAGAGGGTTCCCAGCGGCGGCGGGGACCTGAGTCACTGAATGAATGACTTGCAGGGGGCCACACAAAGGTATCAGGTTTGGGATGAGAATGAAGATGAGACGATACAAACAGGTGGAGAGGAGATTCGGTTCTTGAAAGAGAAGAGGAGGAGGAGGAGGAATCTGACACTAAAAAAGTGAAAGAGAAAAAAAAAGGATAAAGGCAAAAAAACTTTCAGAAACACAAAAAATAAACTAGCTTTTAATATACTCACATAAGCTGCAAAGAAAATGAGGTCATGTAATACACAATCATTCCTCTACTTGACAAGAGAATACAAGTGCTTCTCAAAAAAACCAAATTTCTTTTTCTACAGGTTAATTGTTCTACAAAACATCATAGAATAAAAACTCAGATTTACCTGGCCATAGATTCATCAGTGTGATCTAATGAAAATAATACATGTTTAACCTATAGTATCCAGAGCATTCTATAGGATACTAATTGCTTTTCAATTGAAAAAGGACTTTTCATAGATTTGGTTTTTTATGAGAAGCACTTACACAGTTTACTATAAAAATAGCTTTCCAAGGTGCAGTACACTGAGGTGCAATGGTATGTCATGGTCCCAGTGTTGTGACGATGGAGTGCTAAGCTTTCTGTGGTTTTCCGTTGGGAGCAATGGACAGGTATTTTGAAAAAGAACCTGGTACTGATGACTTTGTATTTTACAGCTGTAAGGAGATATGGCAATGCAGAGACAGCAACAGCTGCAATCTGGAACTTTCTCCAGCAGAATGGGTTAAACTTTTCAAGTTAAAAAAATGTATGTTGCTTTGGACAGGTATCTGGTAATATCTACCAATGATCAAAGATAAATCTCCTCACCCTACATCCTGTTTTGAAGGCAAAAGGAAGAACAATATTTTTTTCATCCTCTATTTAAGGATCTACCAACGTATTCCAAAGAAAAGACAATGACTCATAGTTTCAAAGTAGAGACTGTCAGTCTGTCTATTTAGTTCCTCGTTTCGTTGGCCAGGACCTATTGGATGACAGAGGTGGGGGCACAGGAAGCCAGAGGGGATATCAGAAGGGAAATCATGTTTGGTGGTGATGACGGGGGCTTTCTCAGTTTCACATGTCTATTTAACAAAACATATTTCTGCTAATTTAGTACAGTGGAGCACATTGGTCCAAAGCTTATAGAGGTAAGTTTCTCCTTATATTTATTGTTCCATACATCTCTATAGGGAAGTTTCAGAGGTGGAAAACCATTTCAGTTTTCAGGAATTGTGGGTATTTATTTATTTATTTATTTTAAAGTTCTTATCTAGAGATCCTGAAATTTTTATAGGCACAATATGATGTCTGAGATTCACCTTAAAATACTCTGCAAAAAATCAAATGTGGGACAGGAGAGGTAGATGAAACAAGAGTATTAACTGTTGCAGCTTGGTGGTAA
>RJWT010030657.1:0-14580 GCA_004365215.1 Cuniculus paca | reverse complement strand
CAGGCACTTAGACCGCTGAGCTAGATCCCCGGCCCTGTTTTTGAGACAGGGTCTCACTATGCCATTCAGGCTGGCCTTGAGCTCACTTTGTAGCCCAGACTGGTCTCGAACTCACAACGATCTGCCTGTCTCAGCCTCCGGAGTGCTGGGATTACAGGCATGAGCCACCACGCCCGGCTTTGATCTATCTTTTTGTGACAATGGGGTATTAAGGTCTTCTGTTCCAATTGTGCTATTGTGTCCTGGGTTTTTTATGTCTCTGATATAGTTGGGTGCTACTGTATTTGGTGCATATATATTTATGATTGTTATCTCTTCCTCTTGAATTTTTCCCCTAACAAGTATGTAGTGACCTTCTTTATCTCTTTTCATCATTTTTGGTTTGAAGCTCACACTGTCTGCAAACAGAATAGTTACAGCTGCTTGTTTCTAGGTTCCTGTCACATGAAATATTGTTTTCCATCTTTTGATTTTCAGTCTATGAGTTTCCTTTGAGTCAGGTGTGTTTCTTGTATACAGCATATTGTTGGATCCTGTTTCTTGATCCATCTGTCAGCCTACTTATTTTAATTGGTGAGTTGAGATCATTTGCACTGATGGTTATAACTGATATGTACTGGCTTAGCTTTGTCATGTTATTTTCCTATTATTGGTTTCCTGCTTTTTCCCTTAGTTTAATTGCTTGCCCTGCCTGGTTGTTTCTTTCTGTTATTGTTCTGGGTACTCTAGTCATTTTTGTCTGTCTCTAGTATGACTTTCAGCACTCTTTCTAGGTTTCATTTGGTAGACAAGAATTTCTTCAGTTGTTATCTTTCATGGGAGTATTTTATTACTCCATCCATTTTCAAAGAAAGTTTTACAGGGTAGGTATTTCAGTTTTAACAATGAATTTTGAAAACCCAATGAATATTTTGTTCTGGTGAGGATATGAGTGCAATAAAAATTGTTATATTAATGTGTACCTGAATTGAATGACATATCAGCTTTTCAAAAATCTGCCACTGGAGACTATCATTTAAGGAAATGTGTCTGGTTATCAAGTTGGCCAGGGACAAATTGTTTTGCATTAATGGTCAACTTGGAATACCCAGCTGTGAGTGTGGTTTGGAGGTGTGGAAGACACACCTGAGAATTTTTGATAACACCATAAAAGGAGAACTGGAGGAGAAGTTGGCATGCTGTTGCTGGAGAAGCTTGTCACAATAGTTTTCCTGATATGAATTCAGCTGTTCTCATCACTGGAGGAGCTTGGGTCCTCGCTGTCACTGAGGGTGGTTGTGGTTCTCTTCATGGGGAACTCTGGGGCTTACCTTGAGTGTCACTTCCTGGCTCCATTGCATATACCTCAGCCTCCTGGCACAAATCCTTCACCCCATTTGTGCAGGCATTCTAGCTTCCAACACTGACCTTTGGGCCTTCACAGTGCTGATCCTTGATACAGACTTTAATGAAACATTGTGTGGACTCTAGACTTGCAGCTAGACTCATGTAGGACATTGCCAAAGAATCCAGCCCCACAGCTGTATTCTTTGGGTCTCTAGCACGTGAACGGATCTCTTGCATCCTCTGCATTCAATTTTCTGAATAAATATTATAACAATAATCCTATAAGTTATGTGTCCTGTATTAAATCTATTTCCTTGTAAATCTTGACTAAAGCAATAGTCAAACATCAGAATTTCCTGTTTCTATGACAAAATTTGCAGGGAAACATGCAATGAATCTTTTAGTAATAGCCAATTAAGTATGAGTCATCTTCTTATTAATTGTAGATAGGGTTTTGTAGCTGTTTTCTTGAGTTCTTAATATCTTTTACAATCAAACATAAAATAAGGAAGAATTAGCATTCAAATTCCTGACAACGAAATGTTCCTTAAACTCAGTGGATAGTCAAAATGGATTCTTTCCAAAGAACTTGAAAATGAGCCATGGCATAGTGGGAGAAGCCCTACAATGATTAGTAGAAATCCAGAGTTGCTGCTCTTGTTGCATTCCTGTGTATATGCTATAATTTGGGTGTGGAATGTTTCACAAGGACCACATGTTGAAGGTATAGTTCCAAGCCTGTGGTGGTGAAACCTTTAAAATGTGTGCCTGATTAGAGAAAATTAGATCACTGGGCTGTGTCCATGGAAGAGGTATTGAGACCCTGGCCCCATCCTGTCTTTCTCTTTGCTCTTAGCCACGAAGCAAGATTCTCTCTATGCTTAATGCCCCCACCATAATGTACTGACTCAGCATAGATCCAAAAGCAACCAAGGGTCAATTTACTAGTTTACTTCCTAAACTATGAGCCAAATAAGGTTTTCTTTGGTGAAAGCTGATTATATCAGGTATTTTCTTCTAGTAACAGACATTGAAAAAAGCAGTCTGTGATACTTGGTGAGTTGGTTTTCCTTTACTCTAAGCTTGGCCAGTTCTTACCTTCTACTAATCCTCAGCATTAAATATGATAATCCTTGAGAAAATTTATTTTATAGCCAGATCTCAAGACAAGGCAAAACAAGTACACCACACCCTAAATAGAAACATCAGGGATTGACATTCTAAACAGGTATGGATTACTTTGATCATCCCAATCCCCTATCAGAAGAGTCACTAATCCTTAAGAATGCTTGCTTGCTACATGACTCGCTTCCCTATTTGTCCCTGATTTGGTCAATTTTACCTGAACAATTAATTTTATTGGTTGGCCATCGTTGTGTCCCACCTCATGCTTGTTTGCCTTGGGTGTTCCCAGGTTTTCCCCATCTTGGACCCACCTCACCTTGTGGTTTTACTCTATAAGTCTCTCAAAAAGCCAGAGCTGTCTCTCTCTCTTAGGCAGAAGCTTTCTCTCTCTCAATAAATATATCCTGTTCATAAAAAAAAGGAAGAAAATTTATTTTAAGATTTCAAAGAGCGAGGTCCATATGATTTAGAAAACTAATCTTACTCTTTTTTCCCTGCTACCTCTTTTTTCTCCCCTAGTTCCTAATTCCTCTGATTCTCAAAATTTTTTCAAAAATTCATTATTTTTCCATAAAAATATACACACTTATAAATTAACATTTCTTTTGGGAATATTCCCTTTGAAATGTCTAGCTATATTTTTTTTTAATTTTTCAGACTATCAGAAACACTAATATCATCAAATAAAAAATAAATTCTCTGTTAATCTAGGAGAAATGCATGATTTATTGATGAAGCTACAGGCTCTCAATTATTTATTTTTCTTGTTTACTTACACATCCCATACTTTTATTATTTATTGATGATTAAATAATAGAATGAGCATTGCTGTCTTTGTTATACACCATATTCCTTGAAAGAAGACACCGAGCTTTTGTTTTATAGTCATGTAATATATCATTTATCATAATAAAAGCTATCGTTTTCAAGTACCTACTGTGTGCATTAAATTTATTAATTGTAGATATTTTTCAAACTTCTTAGCTACTTGGATTTAGAACTTTTTAAACAGCTTGTATGAACAATGAGTCTAGATACTTAAACTGAGTCATTTATTTGTACCTCTTAGCACCCTTAAATATTTCTCTGGTTCCAGGTTTGATAAATTTAGGCTTAGGGGTTTTAATAACTCAGCTGTATGAATCTAGAGTCTTTGTTGTTTTTTGTTTGTTTGTTTGTTTTGGTTTTGTCTTTTTGAGAAAGGGTCTCACTATTCAGTTTGGACTGGCCTTGCACTCACAACAATCCTCCTGCCTCAGCCTCCCAAGTGCTGGGATTACAGGCAAGTGCCACCTTGCCAGGTTTAGAGTCTTTATTCTTAAACATTACTGTACAATTTATATAAAATTAACTTTGTTGTGACTCTCAGTTGTTTGTTCATTGCTTCCTTTCTATACCATAGATCATGTATAGTCCAACATACAGCATGCACCATATATACTCAGAAAATTATTATACAATTATAATAAATTTATTAGACATTTGTGTATTAAATATAATGTATTAAACACTTATGAGGCAATCTCTGGGTTCAAAAGGTTTACAAACTAAGAAATATAAAACACATATACATGGTCATTCTTGTGATAAAGTGTTCAAGAAGTATATTAAAAAGAAAAAAAATGGTCAGAAGAGAAAGAAAAAACTTCCAATTCTTTTCATAATCCACATATGGATATTTAAATTCCTTCCAAAATAAAATACACTTAGTGCTTGATGATATAAGATTAACACAAATATCTCTTCCTTCATTCAATCGTCTAGCATCCAAGTTTGAGCGATGGAATAGAGGTAGACAGGACAGGGAGGGAAAGTCTAAGAAGACAGAATCATTAGTACATTCGAAATTGCATACTGCACTCCAATTTTAGAAGTAATAGGAGCAAAAAATGAAGAATGAGATTGCAAGTACAAGCAAAAAGAGGTTGTATGTCATTGTTACATTCTGGAGAGAAGGCATTCCAGCAGAGGAGTGACAAGCTCGTAAACTGGATACATGAATGGTCACTGTAGAGAATGCATGCAGGAAGCCTGGAAAGAGTGAACAAAAAGTCTATTAAAAAGCTACAGATCAGAAATGATGGGTCTCAGAATGAAGGAAGCAGCATCATTGGGGGTGGGGACAAAAATGAGAGTTAAAAAACATGAGTATCTTGTTTTTTAATTTTTATTTCTAAAATACTCTTATGTTTGTAGATAGAAAAGAAGCAGTATTTGACCAAATGTTAAACTATGTCCTGCAAGATGCTTTTGAAGTACAATTTTGCAGCAGACATCTTGGTCTATTTCCATTTTAAATTTTGAGGACTTTCTTACTGTCTTATCTATTGCCACTCCTTTTCTTAGCACCATAAGGTGACATGAATTTCTGCACTAAAATTTAAAATCCAGATGTGTGGGAGAAGTACCACTAACTTGAGCTTCAGCAAGTTTTAAACTCCTACTAAATATATTTAATTTAGAATTAATAAGGTGGTGGTATGGAAGTTAAATCCTCCATGATTGTCAGGGAAAAGCACCTATTGAAGTATAAATATATGAAAGATAAATCTACTTGCTATGTAATTAATTCAAATATGCCAAACTAATAAGTGTGCAATGATGTTCCTATTATTACATTACACTTGTGAGGAATGCTCAGGAATTTAATTAGCATTTATCCATATGACTAAAGAAAATGAGAAATTAAGCATGCTATATAATTACCTAGCTATAGATTTCTTGCTAAACAAATATTAAATGTATAAACACTTGAGACTAGGCTGAAAATGTGGCCCTAACTAGATATCCATTTACTCATGAGTCTTTAAAAGATGAGTTAATTTTAAGAACTAAAAAAACACATAAGTTTTCAGTGGAGTCTGTATACTGTATTCATGTGATTTTTTTTTCTTTTTTAGCTCACTTAGAACTTTGCCCTTACCTCTCAGACCAAAGTTAAATTAGATTCTGAAAAATGAGATCACATGTACTAGTCAAGCAAATCACTGCAATACTCTGATTAGTTATTTTAAGGTGCTTAATTCCCTAGTTTACAGACGCAGCTACTGAAGTGTGGACTTGTTAATTTGCACAGTGTCACACAACAGTGAAAGGCAACATGCTTACATTTTCTCTGTCCCTTATAAGTAGTCATAATCATCTTAATGTAAGTTAAATATTATTGCTTTATTCAAAACTACTCAATAATTTTCCATGCCATGAAGAGTAAATGCTTTAATTTTTAAGGATTTGCATGATACGCCCTCTAATAACCTACCCTCTAGCTTCCGATCCACATGACGTGTATGACTTCATCTTCTCTCTACTTCTTTCAGTCTACCTCTTCTGCTAGTGTTTTTGCTCTTCCTGGTCCAATCTAGGCAAGTGTAAATGCCATGATATTTGACAAATATCCTGACTAATCACACTAATGTGTCTAATTTCTCCTATACTTCCTCCGTCTACAAAAATATTATCAGTGAGGACTTCCATAATGACTCCATAAAAGTGTTTTTCTAATTCCCACCAACCACATTACCCTCATGAATTTTATTTTCCCTAATATAACACACACTATAAGCATACATATTTATTTGTTATTTTGTGCCACCTCCAATTAAAATGTAAAATCCACAAGGCATGATTCATATTTGTTCATTACTAATGCAGAAACAAACAAACAGTGCCTGGCAAATGTCTTGTGCGTAATCAACATTTAATGAATGAATAAAAAAATGTTCTGTCAACATTAGCATCTAGGATACACTAGTATGTTCCAATTGTCTTTCTTGTCTAATAAAGGTTTTTAATTTTTTTTCTATCTTTGCATGATTTTTTCCCATAGAGCATAGAATAAATATCTCTGAATACTCAGATGGCAAAAGAGTTTTGCCTAACTTAAATGAGATAAGCATGACATTGGTGTAAACTATTTTAAATATAAAAATAAGTTAATACTAGTAAGAATTTAAGCAATAGAGACAAGTAGGAAGGGAAAACCACTTACAGGTCCACCACATTTTTAAGGTAGAAGACACATAAAAACATAACAAGAATTTAAAATCACATTGCAGAATGAATTATGAGTACTAGTTGTGAACATATTGTTCTTTTAAAGAAAATGTATCATATAAAACCACAGACAGCTCAAATGACAAGTAATCAAATGTTAGGAGCTTTACCTATCAGAATATTTAAATGAAATTTGGCTTGGAAATTTTATGATGCTGTGAAAATATTTGAAGAAAAAATAAAATTTGGTTACGGTAAACTTCTACCACTCTCTGTTATTAATGCTATAATTTGGTATACTTGGAAAATGATGAAAACCTGAAATTTACCAAGTAAGTATGATTATGAATATAAATGTGTACACATAGAGGCATGTGGCAGTAGAGATAGAATGACAATATGACAAAATTTTAATTGAATTTTACCTTGGTAAAGAATGTATGTATATTCATTGTATTATTCTTTTAATTTTTCTTGGATAAACATTTATAATTGCTCCAAAATAATAAATGAATAAAAAAGTTTCTGCTTGGCATGTCCTTCCTAAATAGTTGAAAGGAATAAGAGAATCATTTGCTAATTCTCAATTTATGTTTACTAAGATAAAATTGAGTTTTATGTTTATCACTAATTCTACTTCAAGAATCATCAGGTAAACTGGGTGTGGTGGCAAACACTTTTCACTCCAGCAGAGGCTCAGACAGGAGAATTGTTATGAATTTGAGGTGAGCTGGAACTACACAGTGAGCTCAAGGCCAGCCTGAACTGCACTGAGAGCCCCGTCTCAAAAAGCAAAGTGAAAGAAAACAAATCACCAGGTAAACTTTTTTTCTCAAAATTAGACGTTTTATTTTAGTTATATATTTCCCTCACCCTTTGCATCACCTGTAATTGAAAATTTTAGCATCAACCTTATTTCTTTATTTCATATTAAAATAGTTTTTTAGTTCATATTAAAATAGTGTTGATTTAAAATAATGTCAATACTAGTTGAGAAAATATAAAGTTATCAACATCTCATTGCACTTTTAAAAAGAACACTATGGTAAAGAAAGGATAAATGACATCATTTTTTCTAAAGCATATTGGAGGTAAAAATCAGTCTAGTGTGGTGTAAAAGGTCATTTAGCACCTAACATACATACGGTAACAAAGAGGGGGAAGAGTAAACTCCAACTTCTTTGTTTTCATTTTTATGATTATTGTTTTCATTCCATACCTAGTTACTTGACAAGAATTGTCTTTTCAGAATTACCTTCCCTATCAGTTAAAAACTGGGAAAGAGGGGAACTATAGGAATATTTCCTAATTTTTTTAGATGAACTTCCTTATTATAGAATAAATGCTGATAAAACATAAACACATTAAAGTCACAAATACACTACAGAAAGTTTCTACATATTTGTTGCTCAGATTTCCTTAATGTTTTCTTTTTATATAACCCTAGTACATATGTCAAAACTGAGAATGAATATTTTGATAAAAGACTATTAAGTAATCCATACAATATTTTTCTGTCATTGTTTTTTTTTAAACTCCATATTCTAGGATCCTTTCTAGGACATCACACTACATGTGGTTTTCATGTCTCTCACGGTATGCTTATCTTTGACAGCATGATAACACTTGATTTTGTCAAATAGATTGCTTTGGAAATTGTCTAGGGGATTAGTAAAGAACACTTTTGGGTCTGTTGTGTGGGATCGTTACCAAAGTATGATCTTGGCTATTACATATGGTCACTGACTCCATCCACTTTGAAGATATTCCCCTGCTATACTTCCTAGTCACCGTGAACTAAGCATCTTTGATCTAAAAAACCCATCTGCTATGACGTTTCTGTCTTGGAGTCAGCTGACCAAGTAATGAAACTTCTAAAAAATCTAAGCCAAATGACTATCTCCTGTAGTAGTTTATGTAAGGTATTTTATCTCAGTGATGTGAAAGTCTACCAATACATAAGATTGGCACCAAAGAAGTAGAAGTCATTTCTATGACTGTATTTGACCAAGTAGTTCAGAAGTTTTTGCAACTAGGTTAGAGGAAAGTTTTGTAAAGTTTGGAGAAATGAGCTGGAAAATGCATAGATGATCATTATTAGAGGTTGATAAGTGATTCTTATCCAAACTCAGAATACTAGAATGTTGACAGGAATGCTGACAGTAAAGGCAAAGATTGCGATGTTTCATTTAAGAATGAGGATTCTTTTAAAATTTGGACCATGCATGTTTCACTCTGGCAAAAAAAATGCCTATGTTTTGCTTATATTCTGAAACATTGCAGGAGGTTGAGATTAATGACAGTCAAATAATTGATCTAGCTGATGAAAGTTCAACACAACAGACAATGGTATGAGTGCTGTTGGCTACTTTTAGCCAGATATATAGTAAGAGTCAAGGGCAAAAGCAGAGCAAAAATATTTGACAATTTGTGGCCCAAATGGAACTATATACAAAGTTGGAGCCAAAGCAGGTGCTTCTGAAGGTATTAAGTTTAAAAAGAAACCAAGTATGTTGTACAGAGTAAAATGAAAGATATTTCGAGAGCATCTTGGAAATCCAGGAGAATCCATGCACTGGAAGGTAAAGGGTGCAAACATATAAACCATTCTTTTGAGAAGACAGTCACTGGGATCACTGGTCAAGAAGGATCTCCTAGAGAACTGCTACTTACTGGGGTCAAACACCCAGACACTCAGATAGCACAAAAGCCATGGTTCAGGGGGATTCTGTATACTGACAGAGGAGGCAGCAGATCTTGGAATCATCAACATGGTACAGATGTTACTGGCACTATGATTTAAGAGTTTTGTTGTCAGTGAGGCTTCCATCTAGATTTCAAGGGAAGGCCTCAGAGGCCTGGCAAGAAGCGAGTGAGACAGCAGTGTGTGAAACAGTATGATTGCAAATAAAGTACATTGGAGACCCCAAGAATTCTAAGATCCCTACATTGTCCGCTGAGGAAATTTCAGACTTGGAATAGAGTCAGTCCAAGAAAAAAACCATGCAGGGTGCATCACTGTCATAGGCGGCCATTCAAACACTCTGGAAGTTACTTTTCTGCACCATTTGCTCCAGATGCTTGATATGGAGCAAATTCTTTGCTCTGTTGAGTGTTGGTTTTACTTTGGTCCTATTTCTTTACTATTCTTCTATTCCTCTCTTTTGAAATGGAAATGTTTACCTGTGCCATTGTACCTTGCGATTATCTAACTTCAATTGATTTTTACAGGGTCCACAGCTAAAAATTTGCCTTGACTCTCAAAGGCAATTTTGACTTGGGTTTTTTTATCAAGGCTTGAACTTCAGTAAAGGCATTATTTTGCTTCAATTTTTGGTAGGATAGTTGTAGCACATTAGGTAACATTATAAACTTGTTTATTTAGAGATTCTATATGGATTAAGTAGATGTGTTTGTTTGTCAAATTGACAATGGGGTGGATTATGGTAGGTTAAATTTAATTGTGTCATTTTGATTGGTTAGGTGTGGCCTAAGAGATGATTAGTAAAACACAATTCTGTGTGGTTTGCAGGTGGGTCATGGACTTGTGACTTTGGGTACTGTATGTGGCCCCTCTCCCACTTTCCTTTTAATACACTTTTTCTGACCTGCTCCTGGTCACTATTAACTAATTAGCTTTATTATGCCACATCTTTCCATCATGATTTCCTTGCCTTGGAGTCAACAAATCATGGACTGAATTGTAAGCTAAAAAAATCTCCTCTTCTAGATTGTAGATAATAAGGTATTATGTCCTTGCTACCAGAAATATGGTTTCTGACTTTTGTTTTATGACTCCACAAATAGGTGGAATAGTCAGTGTTTCATCGAATATCCCTCAAATCAAGTTGCTGATATTTTGTCATTATTTGACTGGTTTCATTCATTTATTTAATTTTATTATAGTGTAAGAACAATAGTGCCAAGGTTACCATTAAGTCAAGATGTAGGTTCTATAAATATGATTTATCATAAATTGTATTTCCTTATATACCTTGGTTAAGATAGTATTTGACAGGATTTTATGGTACAAAATTCTCATTTTTCACTTTGCAAACTCTAGTCTTTGTAGGTGAGTAACTGATCCCAAATAGTATTCAAGAGAAGTTAAATTAAGCTTTACTTAATGGAAGGGAAAGCACCTCCCATTTAATGTATAAAATTCTGGGGTAAGAAAGATTTGTGATTTCCCTCTCATTTATTAGTTCAGGTGTTTTTATCAGTCTGGACTCCCTGCATATATTTAGTTTTGGAGAGGATAGATTTCAGTAGTGTTGTGCCATTTTATTTCTTGTATTATCCTAGAATTTACCACTACCAACTCTTTCATGTGGATCTTCTGTCAGTCATCTTTCTATTATTTTTGTCACTATGTTGGCATTTAAAGTGCTTTCTTACTATGAAAGTTTTTCCAAGTTTCTCTATGTCTTTCTTATCCATATTCTAGACTCAGCCATTTTTCTAAGGATATCTTGTTCCTCTTATTGTAGAATATTTCATGTAATTTGAACACTAAAATGAAACAGTGATCAGTATTTTTTGAAATTATTTTCATTAGATGCAGTGATGAATAGATTTATACTAGACAGAAGAGATCCAGTCTATCCTTGCACTCTGTTCTTCATTTTCCCTGTCTGCAGTATTACAATATAAACAAAGTCCCATAGACTTGCAATCATCTTCCCTTTTGCTGCTACAACTCAGAAAAAGGACTTGGCAGATGACAACCTATTTTGTGCTATAACTTGCCTCCTGGACTCTCCGAGCTCCTTTCTTGATTCTTGTAACAGTCCTTTATTCCATAATAGAGTGACTTTTAACCTATTCAGGTTGCAAAAGTGTAAGCACATCTAAAGTTGCTTCTTTCATTTGACTAGATACAAAGTATTAATTCTCTTCCTGACAATAGAACATTGAATGTTGGTAGTACAGAGAACATGGTGGATAAACTAGTTACTTAAACTGTCTTCTGTAGTCATCCAGATTTACATGCATATAGATTAATTTAGTGGAAATACATAACGTAATAGGATTGGTTGGTTGCTTTTAGTGGTCTGGAAAACTTGGAAGAATAAAATGATGAGCTCTTGACTTTAAATTGCCAGATCAATATCTGAATAAAGAAGAAAAAAGTTTTCTGTCTTCCATAAGTGAAACTAATATCTTCTATAGCAAATAATTTATAATTTCTGAAAATTAAAACCAAGTTCTAATCCCTTCAGGAGCTGATTTACAATATAAATTGAAAGCACAACATTACAAAGTCTCTTCTGTTAAATTCATGGCATTGATTTTCAAAAATCAAAGCTCTGAACATTGCATTGCAGAGGTCTTGATGTGAGGCTTTAAAGAAACAGGACATTTTATCCAAGTTCTTATTCTTTCCTTGTATAAGAAATTTAGCATACTCTTTAGAAAAGAAAGGAAGTAATTTCCTCACAGGAGAATCTCAATATCCCCCTAAATAAGTGCTCAACCTCTCATTGTTTTCAAACATATAAATAGGCTCAATTTCCAGTGGATTGTAAGATGTCATGCAGAGAATATAACTCATGGGTAAATAACTCATCTACCAAAAGAGCTTTATAACTTTGCCTATTTATATGTGGTGAAACAATAAGACTGTGGACGTTTGGACTGAATAACTATCTAAACAAATATCTTCCCAAAGAATTTTAGCCAGTTCACAGACCCAGAACTCTTTGAAGAGATGAACGAGAGGCTGTATAACATTGCCATCAAAAATATATGTACAGCAAAAATTACTTCTAGTTCAAACAAAGGGTGCTGTAATAATTCCGAAGGTGAGTATGCACTAGGGAAGGGCCAATAAGCAGACTTTCAGAGACTGTTAATATTGCCCTTAACTGTCATTCACTGCTAGAAACACAAAATGCCATATGGTCCACCAGTCAGATGATAGGGCTATGAATGTCAAGAGACTAATAGAGTTTTAGTGCAGTTCTATTTCATGGTGGCTCTGGTGTGTCCCAGAACTCCTCTCATGTCGATTTCTTCAGTATTGAAATGTGCAGTTGAAAGGAAACTATCACATAATCTCCATATTGATGTCTCTGGAATTCAGGATATCATGGTATGAAAGGACAGTTTGAAGCCTCTAGAACTATTTTTTTTTCTATCTTAATAGCAAAGCGCAAGCAAACCTGCTTTCCAGGAGAGATGGCAGAAGTTAAAGACACAATCAGAAACTCATATAGTTCAGGGAATGTGATTTCTGCCACATCTATTCAACATCTCTATTTGGTCTATGCAGAGTACAGAGAATCTTAGAAATAAGTAATGGATTATCTGCAACTATTAGGTTATTACTGCAATTGCAGCTGCTTTTAAAATTGTGGCTTCTATTTGTAGTCCATGTTATTCTATCTCTTGGTGTTTAAAGCATTGTGATCCTCTTTGTCTTCATATCTCTCCTTTTATTTCTTTTTTTAACAACCTGTTTAACATCCTCAGAATGCTATAGCTCCATATATTATATAGTCCTCAGCCTAAAAGTCTCTCAGTCAGAGCCCTTGTACCACCCAATATAAAATGCCTATCTTAGTTACTTTTCTCATTGCTGAGACAAAATACACAATACCCTGTTTTGGAGACCTGTGTTGCTTGCAGTATTCTGTTCTGAAGTGTTGTGTTGTGTTTGACTCTGTTCTGTCTTGTTTTGTTTTGTTTTGTTTTGTTTTGTTTTGTTCTATTCTCTTTAAAATAAAATAAAATAAAATACAAAACAAAACAAACAAAAAAAATACACAACACCCAAAAGTTAAGGAAGGAAAGGTTATTTGGCTAACAGTGTGTAGAAATTTGAGTCTATTATCAGTTGGCTCCAAGGCAGAATGGCACATGGCAGAGGGACAACAGTTCACAGAGGCAGAAAACAGCAAAAGAAACAAGCAAGGAGACCATTAGTCAAGCCTCTTTCTGTCCCTTATAGATTGTATACAGTCTACCAGGATTAGCATGGTGCCAATCCAATCAGTGGAATGATCCAACAATAATTCACCCTTAACCTCAGCATTGCAATGTGAATCATTCACACATTCTAGATTTACTCACCTCCAGAAAAACTCTATGACCACGTGAGCTTTTGGGGGGAAATCTGGACATAAACCATAACAATATCTATGTTGTAGCACTAAACCTTTTTACTCTTTGCTCCAAACTCTTTCTACTACTGTAATTTTGTTCCTCAGATTGCCTATAAAATAAATGTTGGGCACTGATAAAGAAAGAAATTGAAACAGTCGGAACATCAAAACATACTAAATTTTGGCTCAAAGTCTAGCATAATACCATGGAGCTTGAACTAAGCATCATATTAACTCTGTGAGGTATCACTGAAACCCTTTTATGGTCAAAGGTAGCGTGGTGCCTGATGTATTTAAATGATTCAGGCATAAGTGCCAGCTGTTGCTATCAGATCCAGATTTGCTTATTACCAGAGAATTACACCCAAGCACCACTTCCTGTTTTCTAATTTTTTAAATTATCCAATCTTTAAACAATTTGCAAACTTTTTGTTTACCTGATTTGAGAGTGAAAGTTAGGCTGAACACTGAAAATATTTAAATACTTGTTTGAATCACAGTGAGTGGACTAAAAAAAATAAGAAATAATATTACCTTTCCTCATTTCCTAATGCATCATTTTAGAAAAGAGAGAAAATTGATATGTCACAAGAGTTGAAAATGTAGATCAGATTATTTATTACATGTTTCCTTGGTGATCACAGTGTGGCCAAATTCCGGATCACAGTAAATCAAGATTCTTTGACTCCAGTGATTGTCAGGACTGTCAATCCACTAGGCCATAGTAGTCAGTGACCTTGGTGGCCTCCTACAACCAAGAGAATGTCATGAGTTCCTTCTCCCCCTGCAGATTGAAAGGAAGATACATCACATTATTAAATAACTCCAGAACATGGAAAAACAGTTATAAATTGGGAGATGCCTATCATTGAAAGATTTATAACAGAACTGCATAGACTCACCTATCAACATCCCACTGCTACACCCCTCCTTCCTTGGGCTTTTTAATTGCTCTTGGATGACAACCCCCCCAACACACACACACACACACACACACACACACACACACACCTTTCCACATCTTGTAACA
>RJWT010030656.1:0-14582 GCA_004365215.1 Cuniculus paca | reverse complement strand
TTTATAGCTGAATAGTACTCCATTGTATAAAAGTACTTCATCTTTTTTATCCATTCCTCAATTGATGGGCATTTGGGTTGTTTCCAAGATTTGGCTATTACAAATTGTGCTGCTATAAACATGGGTGCACATATATCACTATGGTATGATGATTTCACTTCTTCTGGGAATATGCCCAGAAGCGGAATAGCTGGGTCAAATGCAACTTCCAATCCTAGCTTTTTGAGGAACCTCCAGGCTGATATCCACAGTGGCTGCCCCATTCTACACTCCTACCAACAGTGGAGAAGGGGAACAGGTATATTTTAAAGGAACTTTAAGCAATGGGCAGAGGAGTAATCATTTCAAGAATTCATATCTACAGTATCTGGAGTCATTTGGGATTGATTTAGACAAAATCAGAACTCTTTCTATCTTGTTTTCTTACATGTGTGTTTTGTCTCTGGTGCCATCTCTGCTTCTCTTTAAATGTTAACTCCATCTTATCCCTTTTAGTAAGTTTCATCATTTCTTTCTCGTAACTTCACCTTATGCATTTATATTATCTTGACCTGTTCACCGATTTATGGTTATGTCTTTTAAGCTTCACTTCCTACTCTTTGTGCCAAATTCCCCAAATCACATTTACTAGAGTAAAAGTACAATTAGCTCAAATTTTCTTTGTAGGAAGGTCACATCAAGAGACTTATTTTAGTGGTACCTTATAAGTTATCAGCCTTCATCCGAGGTGTCCATTTAAGGTAGAATCAGTAGTGGTGAGTAGGATGGGTTTGTGTGGAATAATGCACACTTCTGCAGGTGGCACATTACTTGGAAAAGGTAACTTAGCAAAGAAAATGGTGAGCAGATACTGAAAGTGCCAAGAAAATTACTGTGCCAGTAAAAGAGATCATATGGATTAGCACTGGCATTCATGGCAAGAGGATGAAAAGGGGGAATTTGTTAATCCTTTAGCCATTTCAGTAAAATTCCTGAGGGTAGCAAATAGTCTTATGCTTGCCCCTTTGCCCTCTTTTGCTCACCTCAACTCTTAGCATCAAGCACAGAGCTTGCCACATGATTTATACTAAAGAAATACTTGTTTAGTAATTGCTTTTCAGTTAAACTTCCAAGCACTATTTCTTATGCTATTATTAAAGAATAGCACTTTGAAACACTATTTCCCTAGTCAACAAAAAGGATGGTAGGCCATGCTGGGGGTCGCCGTGGGACCAGGACATCCAGAACCAAGCCTCTCCCCCTATTTCAATGATAGTAAGATATATATGTTAGCCATTTGGTATTAAAAAATAAATGAATGAATAAATAAATAAATAAATAAATTTTAAAAAGGGATGGTAAAAAGCCTATACAGATATCTAATAAAATAGTCCAAGTACTTATTTAGTATTTTTATAGAAGTCTACCTATCTGTAGAGCAAGCTATGTCATAAGCATGATTTTGCCCTTAGAGGTACTACATGCTACTAACTACCTTTGTGATAAACAATTTTCACATAAATGTGTGATTTATACCCTTAAAATTGTGCAAAAATTCAATGAAATGTAGAATACAGTGAGGATAAGATATTATGAAAAAACCTACCAATTTATATGTAGTACTCAGTGATATTTTATTGATGACTAAATATATACAAATCTTTCTATTATGTTTGATCTCATACCATTACCCTAGATAATTGTTGATACCTTTCCACCACAGAAACCATTCTGTGTTGTTGTTGAACATATTATCTAAGTACGGATGTTGTATCAGTCAGTGTTTTAATAAAGAAAAAAAGATACCACAAGATATAAAAATCTGTAAGAATTTAAAAGATTGATTTACAATTGTCACCCACAGAGTTGGATGGAAAAGAGTTCAGAGGGTGTCTACACATTGGAGACTGAAGGACTTCGTCCAAGGTTTGGAGCTAACTGTAGGGTTCATGAAAGTCCATATCAGGAGGCTGATGGGTCTGTGATGGAAGGCTCAAAAGTGTACACTGGCGGCTTGAAGGATCTGCACTGAAAGCCAGAGTCTGTGTTGGAAGCCAGGAGATGACATTCAAGCTGAAGGTGAAGACTGGATCTCCTCCAAATAGAAGCAGACCCATTCTTTCTCATTTTTCCTTTATACCTTTCATAGGATAAGCCACCCTAGGGTAGGTCTTCTATACCCTAGGATGTAGAATTGCTAAGCTGATTTAGTAAACTTCTCAAAGTGACACAATCAGTCAACCATTACAGATGTTCTCAAATGTGATCAGTTTTTGATGTGGTAACCAGACAAGCTGATGTACTCAAAATGTAGATATAATGGGTTTATTTTTCTCTGGGAGTTGGGATTTTCATAAAGAGAAGAAAGAAGAATAAACTGTAAATTCTAAGTTATCCAAGAAAGGATGTATTTTTTATTTTTCACTCTAAAAGTGGCAAATTTGTCACTTTCATTCTTAGTAATGTTCCTTCCAGTCCATTAAGTTGGAAATTGGAAATCTAATTAGAGAGCACCACAGAGAGAGGCAGATCTATTGACAAAAGAAATAAGAAACACCTAAATTTTATATATATATATATATATATATATATATATATATATATTCTAAACAAACTGTTACTAAACTTCAGAGAAATTTTCAAAGGAAGATACCAACAGTGTACTTTTTGAAATCTTTATTCAGACAAAAATACAAAATGTGAGAGCTCCCCTGGAAAATATGTTAAATAAACATCTAAGCTCAAGAATAAGTGCTTTCATTGTGTTCTGAAAGAATCAAAAGAGACAGAACTAAGAAAATTTTTCATAAACCTGTAATTTTCTCTCCTTTGATTTCCTTCTGAAAATACAGGATATTTGTAAGAGGGGAAAAAAGCTAAAATTACAGCCACATGTATGAACAAAAGATGAAGAAAACTATGAAATACCACATTCATTTTTATTATATTTTAAAACGCTTGAAGATACTTAAAGAAGATGACCAAAATATATTAAGCATTAGAAACACAATAGAAAACTTAAGATTTAACTGGACTCGAGTATGTTTTAGTGTTTCATGCCCTATTTAAAGTACAGTACCTGCCTAAAAATAAGAAAACCTCCACCCAAAAAGTAATTGTATACTCAAAATATATGTTTATCATATACACCATTGAAACCAGTATACAAACACACATGAGTGGATGGTTTGATAAGGAAAACAATAGAAAATTATATATTACACTTACACTTAAGAAAATGAATTTTCTATCTTCTTTAATATACTTGTTTTCTTTTTGGTAATATTTCTTAACTATAGGTCAAAAAATTCTTTCCATCAAAATTTCTTCTTGTAGTTTTTCTTAATATGAATTAAAACCATATTAATTCCAACCATATTTCACTGTAAGCCTCCAAATATTTGCAAGATTTTATTGTAAGCAGTGAAAATGAGACTGATCATGGATTCAACTACATCATTCCTTACTATATGTAAAAAGTAACCATTCAGTATATTTAAATTCTCACCTTGTTTTATATGAACAAAATTACTGATACAACTATTCCCATCTGTATTAGTCAAATCTCAGTGGCTGGAACAAAGTACTAATGCCCATAATTTAAAGGAGGAGAAATTTATTTTGGCCCTTGGTTCCCATGAGTCCAGTCTAAATTTGGCAGACTCCAAAGCATGAACAATATGGTGGTAGGACATGGACCAGGAAAGGAATGCAATTCATGGCAGCCAGGAAGTGGAGAGAAAGAGGGAGGAGTCAAGGGCAAGAATACATCCTTCTATGTCACTCATCCATGGATGCACTCCAGATAGGTTCCATCTCCTAACAGCACATTCCACCGTGAAGTCATCAATGGATTAATCTACCCCTAGGTTTAATGCCTACATGATGCAACCACCTTCTGCGTGACCCATCTCTTAATACATGAAACTTTTGGGGGCTATTTAGATCTAAACCATACTAATATTTTTCCAATTTCAGACATCTTTTAGTTAATTTTGCTTAATATATCACCAGAGGTGCACAATACACTATCAACTATTTGAAGCTATTAGTAACTCATGTGGACATCTTTCTTCATAAATTATTGAATTCCAATGTAAGCACTAATATGTTCAAGACATTTAATAAGTTATCAAGCAATAAAATGTTTTATCTCATGTGATTCTTGTAAATGTGTGAATTTACTTTCTTTTTTAAATTTATTTTAAAGAGAAAAAACAAAACAAAAATAGACAAGAAAAACAAGAAAGAAGAGACAAACAAACAACAACAAAAAACCCAAAACAATAACAAGATAAGCTTTCAAAACAAGATTTTTGTACTTATTTGCAAGTAAGAAAATGGACAATCTATAAAATTAACTTACTGTAGATCATCTGTGAAAAGTAATTTCAGTTCTTTCTTTCTTCTCCTATAGCAAGTTATTTTTTGTTTCATATTGAAGATTAATTTCAAGTTTTAATTTGGTATAAATAAGCCATTATTTGGTTTTATTGACGGGCTCATTCCCTCCTTTGTGTGCTAGCCACTGGGTTGGCAAGAAGAATATACTCATGAAGATTATATGAAAACTATCCTTTCTCTGACCTGAATATAATTAAGTAAGCTCAAGGAAATGACCGAGTACTCTAATATGTTTATCTGTAAGATGTACAGCTATATGGTGACAAGAGAAAGAAAGGAACATGCCCCTATTATAGGACTTGTCATGGCTTAACAGGGAGGGTAGCACTTGAAATGAATCTTGGAAAATTGGGAGACTTTGACATATAGATAACCAGGAATATGGTTGTCAGGGCACAGGAAAGAACATGAAGATGTTAAAAGGCAGAGTAAATTTTAGTTGACAGTATTCTTCTGACAGGGCCTCTTTTTTAGGTATGCTTAAGGTTATTTGTATCCACTCAAACTCTACCCAGTTCCAACTGCATGTATCACTCTGCTCATAATATATAACATTTACATAAATGTATTAAATATTAGAAGCTGTTATAAATGTTTTCCTAAATCATGCTTTCAGTTAAAATTTTTTCTTGTAAAATTGCTATTTGTGTGTGTGTGTGTGTGTGTGTGTGTGTGTGTGTGTGTAGTGCTGGGAATTGAACCCATGACCTTTGCATGGTCTTTGCGTCCTCAGCCCAATTTTTTTCAGGGGACAGAATTTCACTAAGTTGCACAGACCTAATGAGTATCTAATTTGCAATCCTCCTGCCTCACCCTGGGATATATAATTTTTGTATGGTTTTGTTCCTCATTGTAATAGTACTGATGAGAAATCTAAAGAACAATGTAAGTAAATTTTCCAAGTGTACACAGATCAAATCAAAAGAAGGGCTAAAATTATTTCAATTTCCAAATCTTCACTTACTAGTTTTACATTATTTTATTTCTTTTCTAGATATGAATTTACATTATCATTCATCCATTTATTTGTGTTTTGTAAATAATATAGTCAGTTTCTTAACATAAAAACTTTTTATTTGAAATTATGTTTATGCCAAATTAACTTAAGTGTTTTATTAGCTTAGTCCTTTAAAATCTTAGATCATCAGTGACATGAACAGCTAAAAATGTTAGTTAAGAAAAGGCTGCTTGAGTGAAATAAGCTAAATGTACTTCAGTCAAATTACTTAACCTCTAAATTCATTTCTTTTTATAAAAATGTGATTATTGGCTAATTATAATCTTTTTATCACAATATTGCAATTTGGCAGGGCTTATGAATCAGGTATGCTAAGGTAAGTTAAAATAACTAATAAACTAAACATTAAATAAATGAGAATATCATCCAACTTTCCTTGCAGCCAGTGTAGTCTAATGCACATAGATTTATTCATACAAAGCATTTATTGGGAAATGAGCTACTGATGGCACAGGCATCCATTGCATTGTTGGAGAAAGTGACAGAGGTGACCTGGTTTGGGGATCAGAAATTTGCTTATTAAGTGGGTCCCACAGAGTTTTTGTGTTTTCTCTTCATTCTCAGGTTTTCTAATGATACTTGAAACTTACTAATGCTCTTTCATGCATTCTTTCTGGTATTGCAGATAGAATGAATTCTGTAGTTGTCAACTCAGATACTCAACAAACAAAGACTTTAAATCTACTACTATGATTCAAAGAAAAGCATAATACAGGGAACTTAATGAATTCTTATATATAAAATGGTCAGACGATGGTGGTTATTAACATCCAAAAGTAAAATTCTGTGACTTTTATAATAAATATATGGAAATGCTACTATTTGATAATTCAGCTCATGCATTGTTCTAGCTATGCTTGAAGTATTATCTTAATTTGATTGCTTCAGGTACTACATATAGTAAGTTAATATAGGCCCAGAGATCAATCTACTTTTAAAAATAGAAAAATTTGAAAGAATTAATGTTTTAAATAGGTCACTTAGCAAAATGATTTGATAAGTAAGTTGTAAATGTGTAGTTGAATATGACAAAAGCCACACAAATACAGTATTTAGAAGTAAAAATCATTATTTCTAAATTAATATAGTCATGGAATAATTGTGGAGAGGAAGGTGTGCAAAGGAGAAAAGAGGGAAGGATGCAAATGTGAAAAAAGATTTAGTGTACTTATAGAATTCAAAAAGAGCACACTAGTTTTTGTAAGAACATCTATAAACTGTTTCAGTATTTTTCACCAAAATACCCTGAAAAATTTTTTTAAAGTAGACAATAACCCGATGGAAAAGACCCAGAGAGAAGACTGTTACTTTGAAAGAAAATATTCAGAAATGATGAAATCACATACATGTAGTTTTTCCTGGTAGAAATCAATAAAGACTGTGTAGAATTTTGAGTTTGTCAAACCAACCATTTTCTGTCTTTTTCACTCCACTAGTTTTGCAGTTCACTCTTATTTTCTAAAATCATAGATTTTGACTTTTCCATCTCATTGGCATTACCCTCAGGGTTCTCTTTTCCATTTATTGATGGATCACCATGTATTTTCCATTTAAAATACACTTTTCATTTTCCAATGAAAATCACATTTCTCAAATAAATATGATATTTTGGCATTTCCATTGCTTAGTTGATGAAAATTATATCATCTATTTGAAACTAAAGATCATTAAAGATCATCTAATTCTACCTTATATAATTTACAATTTAAAATATTAGCTAACTTCATGGGATTGTTTATCTTATTAGTGGAAATCCAACATTAATTCTTATTTTAATTCACAGTGATATATTGCTTTATGTTTAGTTTTAAGTTCTTGATTTTGTTGCTTGTCTATGTGTACAATCTCTTCTTATTTAAAGGTTGATTTCAAATTGTAGAGTTGAGTTTAAATCCCACATAAAGATAGACTTGTGTAAATTCACCATGTAGTCAGGATATAAGGTAATCAAAACTTCTCAGTTTAAATTGACTCCAATTCTAACTACAACCTGAAATTGCAAAACATAGTCAAGCAGTGATCTTTACCACTCACATCTTAGATCCAAATGGCCCTGCAGATGTGAAATTGTCTGTTGCTATGGAAGAACAGCTGGAATCAGTTAATGAGTTGAGTCAGCATGAGTTGCAGCACAAGACACTAGAAAGCCTTATCTCAATGGTAGAAAACACTAGGAAAGGACACAGAGAACCTGATTGTGGCAGAAATGGTCCTGAGAGTAACACATCTGTGAGCATAATTAACCTCATCTCCTACTGGTAAGTGGAAGTGTTGTTTATCCTTATACATATAAATCTCAGTCACTGGCAGACCAGTCTCCAATCCTATTCCTACTGTGACAGAGAACCAACACACACAGGCCAGTTATCCTAAAGAGAATAATAAAAATGATCTTTGTCTAGAGCCTGCAAGAACCAAGTATGCTGGGACTTATGAGAAATAGTATTCTTCCTGACTGTTTTATTTTTGTCTTATATGGTAATTGTCTAGTTATGTCTTTATTGAAAGATGAACAATGAAAGACATTTACCATCTCATTGATAGATTGAATCTATGTAAAGAAAAAAAGCCACTGAGAAGTGTGATGGCAAGGTAAAGTACAATAAATAATTAGAGGTTTACTTAACTAAACTGGAGCTTAGTATATTAAGAATTTTAAATTTTCATTTTAAACACAGAAGTGCTCTCCTAACTACTAGGATATGTAGGGGTTATAAGATGAAATTCTTTCTTAGAATTGCTTCAACATTTTATAAATTATGTCTTATAGACACAATTATTCAAGGCCAATATTTATATTTATCTGAATAATTTAATTATCTAGATTCTCACAAAAGTTTGTTAGATAAGAAAAAGATGATGATAGAGTTGGTGATAAAATGGGAAGGTTTAATTTTAAGCTTGTCTTTTACTGCTTCCAAAACCAGGAAATTGTGGTATGGAGAGATTGTAAAACAAAGCAAAGTTGTCAATAATGCATTTATTCATCTAACAATCATTTCCTGAGCATGTGTTCTGTTCCAGGCATTCTTCTTGTGACTGAAATATATAAAGATGAACAACTGATGTATCTCTGTCTCATTTAACATGTGTGGCTTAACAGCATGTACATGGGCACACACACACATAAGGAGAGAATATTAGATGAACAGGAATAAATTAAAGATAACAATATGGTTGTCACTTAGAAAAATATTCCTTCCAGAAAGAACTTGTTATTATTAATCACAGACCCTTACACAGTAAGATTAGTACAACATCTCCATTACTGCCACCACTATTAACAAGCTTTTGCTATGTTAATCATTTATGCCAAATAGCTCATATGCTCTAAATTCAAGCTAGTCATAAAACAATTGTTATAAATGTCACCATTTTATAGATGGATAACCAAGGCACAGAAAACTAAGGCCCTTATCCAAAGTCACAGGTCTAAAATATGGTGGAGCTGTAAATGAAACACAATGAAATCCAGTTCCAGAGTTTATGTTCTTCTTCACATTACCTTTCTGGTTCCACCAATATGTGTTGATTTTTGAAGTATGAGCACAGGAGTATGACACCCCATACACTAAATATGTACCTCTGAGGGTGAATCAGGTTCTTCTTTTTCATAAGTTAGAAATTATTATGTTTAAACATCTTAAAATCTCTAGACAACAATCTCAAATTTGCAAACTGTAATTAATCATTAGAAGATTAATACTTTTGGGTATCCAACTCAATGGAGACAGATTTTAATTTTGTAAATAAAACTAGAAACATAGAATGCACATTTAATTCAAAGAAATCATCAGATATTCTTCCCTATATAGTCTCTTCAAATATATGTAAAAGTATTCTCATTATGGTCTCATTTTTGTATGTACAGATTTGTAAATCCATGCACAGTTTTTACAGAGAACAGAATAAAGTTTCAGATTAACTATGTTAGGTAAACAAAATAGCAAATACAATATATGATTAATTGAATGTATTCACTTGGAATAACAACATGTTTTGTTCCAAAAATTTGATAAATAAATCACACTGGTGTTTCTTCATTTTTAGTGATGATGAAACCAAAGTTGACTTGGGTGGATATTTGAAAATCCTTTTAAGCCAATGGTCAACGAGGCTCAATGTAAACAGGAAAAGTTGATTAAGTACCTCAATTAGTAAGATGGCATGTCTAAACTAATGCAGGACAACAGGTAATGGCAGCTACTTAAAAAGAGCTCAGATAACTTACTAATGAATATGTTCTAAGATACGAAAAAAGACTCATTAGTGATATATGCTAAAATTTGGTTTCACTTTACCTACTCTACCTAACATGAGGTTTCCTTTAGATAAATTATGGTTTTTAATTATTTTGCTCTTCCTTAACTGGTTCTGCCCCTTTGGCATTTTATTTTATGACCTCTCCATAATGTCTTGATACTGCTTAAAGAGCATATAACTTGGACCCAGAACCTGTCCCAGTTTTCATCCTGAGATGTATAGCCACTTCCATCCATGATTTTTAGTTATTAATGGATTCTTAACAGACTGAATTTATGTGTTTATTTCACCCTTTGCTATTTTTGTCCTCATAAAGACTATATACTCCTTGTAAAGGGTTTTGTTTGACTTTGCACTTAGAATAGGCTATAGATATACACAGATTTTGTGTTTTACACCACAATATCTAGCGATAGGTCATTTTACCCAAAATGACATACTTGATTGGGTGAATAAAATGAAAAAGATGACAGACAGTTATAATGTACATCTAAGGAATTGCCAAAAAATAGTAGTGCAAAATAATCCACAAGAAGAAAATAGCTGAAGAATTTTCTATATCTAAAATTAATGTCTGTTTACAATTTAGTGACTTCTAATTTTTCCTAGTTTATTTCAAAATTGTATGAATTTCTTTAGTGCAAAAAGAATAATAACCCATATTCCAGTAATTATCAATACCTTCACAACTATGCAAATATTATTTCATTATTAACATGCGAAACATAAGCAAAATTTTATCTGGGGAATATATTTTACTCTGGTAAACCAGGGAAAAAGAGAATGTGTAGTTGATTTGAATAAGGAAAATCACACATGCACACAATCGTACTAAATGGCACCAAAAAACAATAGCTCCTTCTCATAAACAGTAAAATATTAAAAGCAAGTGTTTTAGTATTGGTATTTGAGTTCTCCTTTACTTGGAAAATGTATCTACATGATTCAAAAAAAGAAAGAATATGTTATACTTAAAATGAACTATACATGGAAAGTAATATGTAAGATATAGTATTTCTATAATTCAATGAAAATATAAAAAATGGTGTTTCTATGAATTTACTTGGTAATTTTGTATATTTGCAAAACATCCCATATTTATTAACATACTTGACGTGAAAAACAAGTTTTTGAAGTAGTTGAACAAACTATCATTCTATGTTACCAACCAGAGAAATACAGTGTGGGGAAGCTGTGACTTCCCAAAGGCGACACAGTGACAAGGTTCAGATTAAATGTGCGGCTTTCTCACACATAGCCTATGCACTTGTAAGTTTTCTTTCAACTGCCAACTCTGATCGATTGGAAGTAGTGCTTGGAATGTCATGTACAAAGGACTGTGAGACCCTCTTTGTGCCCACTGGGAACCTGTGTTGTGGTTAGTAGAGGTATGATCAAGGATTGAGAATTTAAGGAGCAACATAAATAGCATATATTTTCTATTGCTTTTCTCTGCATATTTTTTATCATTTGTGCATGAAAAAATACACTACTGATACTTCCCTGAAATGATGTTACTTAGGAATGCATATATACTTCTAAGACCCTTCTCTTATTTGCTTTAATACTAATCAAGCCAGTCTGGTTAGCTGATCATCAATAGGCCAGAGTTTGTGTAATATTGCTTATTTGTAGGATTTTTTTTCTGCTAATGTTATCCTTTTCTTCTTTTCTAGGTGTAACAAAACTGCTCTTTTTGCAAAAACCAACTGGTATCCCATATGCCCTCTAAAACTTTTTCATACCTTGCTCCTTTAATACACAGAATTTTCCCTTTCCTTATCTCTGTTCCTCTCTCTGACAATCTTTGCCAACATTTTGCACTGTTTGCTGGCTTCTATCCATATACATCATATCCCGTAAGTAGATTTAAACATCTTAGGGACCATATTTATCTCTATATTCTCTGAAATACAGGGACACCAGTGAGATTATCATGGGTGACTACAGTAATCAACTGTGCACAGTCAAGGAATATTGACTTTACTAAACTTCAAAGAAAAGCAAGTAGTAGAATTTAGAAATGTAAAGGTCAATATGGAATCCTCCCAGAAAATTAATTCTATATTTGTATCAATATGCTTTAGAAATATTTAGCAACTAAATTTGGCTGTAAATAAATACCTAATTTCAGAAGAAACAAAAAAATAATTGCAACTTTTTTAAAAGAAGATATGGTTCCATCAAAATTTTGAGATGGAAGAAATCCATATAGTGAAAATCATAAAGCATCACAGCATATTAGCTTCAAGATAGGTGGTGGAAAACTGTTTTATCTAGAAGACCAATTTTGATTGTTTTCACGCTCAAATGCAAATAAAATGCAAAGGTCTCTTTGAATCAAGGTAGTCCTACACATGTGTTGTCCTCTGTATGAATGATTAGAGCATGTGCCAAATAATTGTTCTAGCTCGGTCATTTAAATTTTGAAGAAGAAATCATTATTGTCAGTCACTCAGTAATTATTTATTGACTTACTAAATGAATCAGCATATAAATGAATTGAATGATTACACAGTCTGTTTATTGAACAATCTTAAATAACATTGTATTACTAATTATAAAAGTGATTATTTTCTCCAGAGAACACACAGCTCAAATATTTCACAAATATTAACAAATTTATTTGTGCTCAAAATGTATTTTTCTGCTGAAATCAGGATGTTTTTTTGCAATAAATGCCATGTCTTAGTTAATTTGCAATTTTTTCTCTGCTCTGCTGGAACTGAAGGCAGGCCTTCTAGTATGCAAGGTGAGCCCATTACCACTGAGCTACAACTCCAGCTTCTGCAATGTATTCTTTTGATTTCTTAAACATGTATTAAAGAACAAGGCAACTTACTAATAATGAAGTATTTCATTAATTACAATATAGTAATGTTCCTACTACTAGCAAGGTAATAAGTACTTTGAATAGTAATTATATACAATGAAACATAATGTATTATTATATAATACAGAACGATTACATTATTCTTATATGATAATACTTATATTGACGGAACAAGAGGAATAGTTACTGCTCCATTGTGCTGGTGAGGAAATGAAGCACAAACAGACTAAGTGACTTGACCAGAATTACACAGTCGATAGAGGGAAGGGTCAGAATTGAAACCCAGACATCCTGGCTCCCAAGTGCATGTACTTACACTAGGAAGTTCTGAGTTCCTGACAAACTGAAGAACATTTATTCCCTTCTAGCCCCAGGAGTCTAGGATATCTCCTTGATTCCCTCTAATTCAAATTAAGTATTTTTAAAATAATAAATTTATATTTTAAAATATTTTTAGGTTTGAATAGACTATTCACAGGTAAGAATGTGTTACATATTTCAAAACAGATTTAGGTTTACCGATGTTAAATTTTAAAGATTTTCATTGTAGCTATTGAATCAACAGTAGCCCTCTAACAAAACAAAATTTTCTTCTAAAGCATAGGAGATAATAATTCACTAAGAAGAATTCATTTGCATAACATAGTTTTTAAAAAAAATTCTTTGATAATAGAGCATTTTCCAAAAGAATTGAAATTGTTTAGAAGAAAACGGGGAAATGTATTTTAATGAAGTCTAGTATTTCAATATGTTTATAGTGGTCATGGGCTCCCTGGCATCCTAAAAGACAAATTCTCAACCTCAGAACCAGAGGGAAATGTTGAGCCATTAATGTTGCAGATAAGGAAACAAAAGTAAAAAGGAGAGAAAGACTTTGCAAAGTTCAAATTGTTTTCTTTATCCTTTTTTATTTTTTATTTTGTTACCAGGAAAAAGATTATGTGGTATACTTCAAAATTAAATTTAGAGACTATCCTAATATTAGAAATCCCCATTTGAAAAAATGCAAGCACAGTACTCCGAGACACTGGACCTGAGTAGATCATTTATCAGCTTGATTAATTTTGTTGAAAATGCCAAACACTATTTTTCTAATGCTTTCTCAGGGCAATATCACTGAAAATTTTCAAGGTATTAATTTTAAACAGGTACTGAATGAGATTGACAAAACTTTCATTAGTAAGACAAAGCAGTAATACTTAAAAGAATGAAATCACAAATAATACAATATTTAGAAGAAATCATAAAGAAGGTACTTATAAAGAAAATACATGGAATATATTATAGTAGTTATTGTAGAACATTTGTCATTACAAAAAGGTCTCAAGAGTTCACTACTTAACACATTATAGTTTTGTTTTCATGCTGACCAAAGTGAATAATCACATAGAATTAAAGAGCTCTGCTCTATACAGCTGTTAAGAAACTAGTGACCCAAAATCTGTCATCTTTCAGTGCTTGTGAGTTGTAGCTACAAAGATTTTTTCTCTGCAAGGAATTGTGGCTCACTCCCAAACATAGGCAGCTTTTGTTTGTTAATTTTATAAAATATAAGGTTTCTCTTTTTATTAGTACCTGTTTGCAATACATGCTGTTTACATTCTTGTGCGGAGTTGCTACATGTACATAACACATCTTAATTCCTTTTTCCTTCCCCTTTTCCTCTCCTTCCTAACTCTTCCCTCCACCTCTTGATCCTCTTCACATCTGAGAAAGATTTACTTCCCTACTTCTGTTGATCTTTTATTTTGTTATTTATAATTTAGTGTCTCACATAGGAGAAACCCTGTGACATTGAAGCTTCTGTATCTGATTTATTTCACTTAACACAGGATTATGATCTAAGGTTGCACCTGTTTTCTTATGTATGACTCAAGTTTAGCTTTTGTAATGGCAAATACTTCACTACTTGTAAATATACATTCTCTTTATTCGTTCATCTCTTAATAATGTATAGGCTGCAGAAAAAGTCTTTGACAAAATCCAACATCCTTTCATTGTGCTGGTATAGTTAGAACAATTGAATGCAGATGTCTTGTACTCTGGGTGAATGATTTGGGGATGACAATGTGCAGTGTATGTTGC
>RJWT010030655.1:0-14572 GCA_004365215.1 Cuniculus paca | reverse complement strand
ATAATCTGTGTATATGCATGCAGTGAGAAAGAGACAACACAAGTGTGTTTAAGCGGATGCTTCCACAAATCAATTAGGTAAAGATTACCCTCTGTCATGGTTTGTCTGGATGTCCTCCCAAAGCCTCATGCGGTCATAAGTGGGTGGGTTCTTCGAGGGCAAGTGAATCTACTGTTTGTGATTGGTTCACTGTCTAGTGCTGGGATTGGCAATGTGAGTGCTGCACCCGCCCAGGAGCAGGTAGCCGGCATACAATATAAGGGAGGGAAAGAGGTGTGCTTTCCCCTTTGCCCTTGTTTGCTCTTGTTGCTTGCAGCTGCTATAAACAGTTGCCCCTCTGCCATCTGCCACTCTGCCATGGAGCCAGCTGAGATGAACTGAAACCTCCAACAACTGTAAGCTAAATAAACCTTTCCTTCCTTCATTTTGGGCATCAGGTATTTTGTCTCAACAATGAGAGAAAAGTATCCAACACACCCTCTATTAAAGAAATGAACAGAAGTTTCACATAAATGACATAAACATAAGAACTGTTCAGATTCATTAGTTTACAAAGTACAAATTAAAAGCAGCAATGAGAAATAATCTTCTCCCTTGGATTCCTAAAGATCAAAAGATGTGGTAATACATTATGAAGGCAAGAATGTGGGGAAAGAAGTGATCTCAAATATTTGTTAAAAAGTAAGTTGGTATATCTTTGAAGTAACGAGGCAGTATGTGATAAAATTTAAAATTCATAGGTCCTATTACCTTGTTAATTCTTGGAATGAATTATTCTCAAATTTAACCTTTTTCTCTTTGTCCAAATGCTGCATCTTCATTTTTATTTTAACCATTACATTCAAAAAACATTTTAATTCTATCTGTCCTATACAGCAGATTTTGGAGTTTACTGATCTCTAAGATGCTTTCATTACCCCAAACTTAAACCCTATACTCATTCAACAATAACTTCCCATTGCCCACTCCCCCAGGTCCTGGTAACCACAACTCTTTCTGTCTGAATTTGAGTAGCCTAAGTACCTCATTTAAGTAGAAGAAATCATAAACTGTTGGACTGTTTGCATCCAAGTTTCTTTCACTCAGCATAATGTTTTGAAGTTTCATCTGTGTTGCAGCATGTATTAGAGTTTAGTTCTTTGTAAAATCATACTAACATTTCCATGCAAGCAGAAACCATACTTTGTTTATCTACTCACTGGTTCAGACATTCAGGCTGTTTCTAACTTTTAGCTATTGTGAATGATGTGGCTGTGAACGCTGGTGTATAAGATCTAATGGAAATCCTTGTTTTCAGTTCTTTTGGTTATACACTTAGGTGGGGAACTGCTAGAGTATATGGTAATTCTATGTTCAATTTTCATAGGAACCACCATACTGTTTTACAAATTAGCTACACTATTTTTCATCCTATCAGCAATGTATATGTGCTTCAACTGCTTCATAATCTTGCCCATATTCATTATCTGTGTGTATAATCGTCATCCTACTGGGTGTGAAGTGGTATCTCACTATGGTTTCAATTTGCATTTTTCTACCAATCAGTCATGTTGAATATCTTTCCAGGTGTTGATTGGTCAAGTCCAGTTTTTAAATTGAGTTTTGTTAAATTTTAGAGACCTTTTAAAATATACTATAGGTATTTATTCTTTGAGTATATGCATACATCATTTATAAATATTTTCTCCATTCTGAAGGCCACCTTTCCACTCTGCTCATAGTGCCTAGTATAATGTTTTGAAAAAATAGTATCAACCCTGCAGCAAATTCGGACTGAAATAAAATAAAAATGGATCAAAGAGCTAAAAGTTAAAACAGAAACAACTTGCTGGAAAATAAAAGTTAAAACTCTTTAGGCATAATTTCTGAACAGAACCCTGGTTGCACAGCAAATAGTACCAAGAATCAACAAAATGAGGTATCAAATTAACAAGCCTTTGCAGACTAAAAGAAATACCCAACAGAGCGAAGAGGGGATGAAAAAAAAAATTAAAATGTGTTACATACATGTACCCACTCCACATGAGGAATGTAAATATTATGTACTGCAAACATGTTCTAATTAAAGAAAAACGAGGGCCGGGGATCTAGCTCAGTGGCATAAGTGCCTGCCTGGCAAGCACAAGGTTGTGAGTTCAATCCCCGGTGCCGCAAAAAAAAAAAAAAAAAGAAAAGAAAAATGAAGACAGAGGCCACATGAACTTAGAATCCCAGGTCAGACTTAGAACAGTTTTTAAATTTTTAAATAACGTATAAAAAACAAAACAAAACAAAAAACTGGTATATGTGATAGACACCTATATGACCTACAAAACCTAGTATCTACTGTTCAACCCTTTGTTTCAATGTAAACTTACAATTAAAGAAAAAGGTTGCATTTTCTCTGTGAAAGGCTTTAAAGTACAATGTTTTTAAAAATGGAAAGACAAATATTGGTGTTTTGTTTAAATAATTTAAGCAGGGTACTGAGGTTCATATTAAGAGCTCAATCATTCCACAAAACAGTGAGTTATATCTTGGGAAAGTATCAAACTCCATTACCCAAGTTCTAAGTAGGATGCTGGGGCTAAAAAAAATTTTAACATCCTACATTACACTGAAAAATTACCAGTGCTATGGCATGAATGTGTCCCCCAAATTTTGTGTTAGAAACTTAACCCCTAGGTCATGTTAATGATATTGAAAGGTGAGATCTTCTGAAGGTGATGGGATCATGATGGTTCTGTCCTCATGAATTAATGGGTTACCAAGGAATGGGCTTTTTTAACAGCAAGCTCTCTTGCAAGGTGTTAGCACATGATACCTCCAGCAGGAAAGGTCCTCAACAGAGATGCTCCCCAGATGTTGGCACCATGCCGTTTCACTTCCCAGCTACTAGTAGTGTGAGCTAAATTAATGTCTATTCTTCATAAATTACCTGGTCTCAGGCATTTTATCACAGAAACACAGAATGGACTGACTGATACCTAGAAAGCCCTGGTTACATACAAAAGTCTTCTAGCTAGAAATCTAAACTCATCATTCTTTGCTCTGAAAGACTTTCATTTGAAATATGTCATATATTTTCCTACCTTCTTTACATAAAATATTCACTTTTTTATTGATAGTGCTGGAAATTGAACCCACAGCCCCACACAAGGGGTCTACTACTAAGTTATACCCTTAGCTCCTACTCTTATCCTTTTAGAAGATTAATAAAGAATGGATGTCTGTGGCTTCAAACCCAAAGGATCCACCATAGAGAAATTTCTGTAATCTGTTAAATTGATAAAGTTAACCAAGATTAAGCCAGATGATTCAAATACTAGGACCCATTTTTTTCTAGCATACATTTTTACCATTTGACGAACTCTTTTCTATTTTAAGAGCATCTTATAAGATGAATACAAATGTGATAAATGTGGTAGGGACCCTTACTCTATTGTTTCTTCCTCTTAACTTCCAAAAACAAGTCTGTAAACAGCATAGCTGGGAGTTATGACACTTGCCTATAATCCCCAGTACTCAGGAGGAGGCTAAAACAGGAAGATCTATCAAAAAGAAATCAATAAATAATTTCTTTAGACACATGTCTTCCACTTACAAAACTGACAATATCTTGTGAACACAGACCATAGCTTGTTCATATTCATGTTTCTAACTAAAAGCAGCAATCCACAGTTATAAAAATATCTGCTTGCTGAAAGTAATTGAGACAAAAACCCAAGAGTAAATAATTTATGTAACAACTGCTAAATACTAGATAGCAATCATAAAACAGTAAAGACCATCAGAAAACAAGAAAGAATATTTCAGCCAAAACTTAAGTAAATGCTTCCTAACTTGTTCCTAACAAGCAAGGAGACAAATGATGATGGTGTCCAAGCTAATTTTAATATTTCAGAATGAGCATGGAAACTCTACTTACCTATGGTAATACATCTAACCAAAATATCTTTTAATTAAAAAGGGCTATTTTTGTAAATGTCCCCCCAACAAATGCTTTAGATGAGAGGAAAGTCAAAACACAATAATGACAAGAAGACCTTTAGGCTCAACTGAAATACATCAGACAGCTTTCCTCAGCCAAACCCTGCTTGCTCCTATTCATGACAACTGCAGACTGACTTCTATATTAGCACGCTAGTTATTCTAATTTAACAAACTAACCCTACGAGCACAGGAATTTACAGCTGAAAAATTACCTCTCGAACTTCATCATCTTCCTCGTTGGTGTTTTTTTGTCTGCTTTCTCTGAAACGGCGTACCTAAATCATAACAGTAAATTGCAAACATGTTACTCCTCCCAGTTATATAAATACAAAATAGTGCACTATGATTAAGAAATGGTTCTTGGCATAATATAAAACTTGGAAATTTAACTATAGTTTGTCTCACAAAAGAATGACTATAGAAATTATATTTTTTCCCAGTTACATTAAAATACCAGAAATTGTAAAAAAAATATTGGTTCTAAGCAAAATTATATTACCTGCTGCCAAAATGTTCTATGCCATTGAAAAACAATGTCAGACAGCAAAGGAAAAACAATCTTAATATCCTATGGGCACTATACTTCAGTAAAACAGTTACAAATAAGTATCTCTCCTCTATGAGGCTTCAAATAGCTACTGCTCAAATCATTCTCATATACTTGGCTGCAAGATACCCAGGAGGCTCTCTACAAAGGTATCTGAAGTGAGTGGGCCTTTAAAGATCTACTGTTACCAATAGTTAACTACTGAACATGGGCTAACCATGGCTTTGGAAGCAAGAAGAACACTACAGACTTCTTTTTTAATGTTTCCTGCTCACAAGGCTCTGACAATATAGTTACAGTTATTTAATAACTATGCAATTTGTTTAATAGTCTACCCAACAACTACTATGTACAAGGTGCTACTATCAGAAATGGGAATATAAAAGTAGTCCAAAACTGACCTTGCAGAGCTTACAATCTAGTGAGAATCCAAGAGGGAGGACAGTCAATGACTAAAATTATATTTTATAAGGCAAAAAGGATCATGTTATAGTTTATTTCTGAACAGTCTCTGGGATCTCCAGCATCGGTTTGTTTACTGATGGGTTCAACTTGCATAACCATGATTATGTGGCCACAGGGCATAAAAGGACTCTTTGGGAAATTCTGTACAGATCTGATGTTCAACACTTGAACTAGTCAGGACCAGGGACAGAATGACAGGAGGCAATGATGAATTCAAGGTTTTTGGGTGGAGCAATAGAAAGAATGTTACTTCTACAGGAAGAGCAGGCCTGAAAACAGTGTGAGGATCAGTCATGCAAATTGGAACTGTTTGAAGTTTGAGATGTCTATTAAATATGCCTAGCAGGTTGTTAGCAACAGAAGCCCGCAGCTGAGAGGAGAGGCCTGCCACGCACAGGAAACTGTATGAGATTACAAGAAGGACTGTCTAGATGAAGGAGATGTGCAAAGATGGAGTTCTGAGGACTCCAGTTTAAGAGGCCAGAGAGATGAAGGGAGCAAGAACAGAGGGAGACTACAGAGCCAATAAGGCAGGAAAGAGCCTAAGAGCAGAGTCTGAGAAGCCAATGAAAAGAATGTCTTGAGACTGACTGACAGGGAACAGCAACAGAGGTGACTGCTTATCTTGATGACAGCAGCTTCACTGGAATGATAGAGTAAAAGCCTGAGTGGATAGGCGCAAGAGAGAAACAGGAAATGAATTAGGGCAGCAATTCTGCTACACACAAAGGATAAAGAAACAGCCGTAATTACAGGGAAATGAAATGTAGAGTTGTTTGCTTTTTAAATGGAAACATCAGTATGTCAGTTATGATGAAGGAAGCGACACACACAGAAATAATCTTTTAAAAAGATGACATAGCAGGTAACAGTGCTCCAGGCGGTATGAAACAAACCAAAAGTGCTGCCATTCACACATGAGAAGCAAGTCACAGTAAACACTGAGAAGGCACAGTGTGTCAGACAGTATCCTATGCACTTTCTGTGTACTAATTCTTTTAATCCTTGCAACATCATTGAAGGATGTTCCCCTATTACCTCCATTTTACAGATGAGAAAATTGAGGCACAGAAGAATACACTGATGAATACATAACTAACAAAGATTTTGATTCTAAACACAGATGGTCTGGTCCAGAGCACATGCTCTCAGCCACCATGCTACCTACACACACACGCACACACACACTTTGCAGCTCAGGAGTCAGTATCACCACAGATAGGGGTGGTCATGCTTTCTGATATTTAATTGAGAAATGCACTGTACTAAAAATTAACAAATCCCACATCTCCAGAGGCACAGAGCAAGTGGTTTTCAAGTGTGGATCACCTGTCTTGACTTGGCATTGAATACCAGCTACATTAACACCAGAAAGCTTTAAAAGAACCATGTTAAATAAGTGCAGTATGGGCTGGGGATTTAGCTCAGCAGCACAAGTGCCTGCCTGGCAAGCACGAGGTCATGAGTTCAATCCCTGGTACCAAAAAAAAAAAAAGTGCACTAAAATGAAAGCTAAAGGAATGCATTTTTAAAGTAGTATTGTTTTGTTCTTGCTTGGAAAATACAGAAAGTGATCCCCCGTACTCTACCTAAACGCAACTGTTGATAGTGTGTTTACACACTAACATTATTTACACACATAAACTCATGTATACAAAAAAGTAAATGGTATCATATGCCTTTAGAAGTGTTTTCCCACTTCATGTTAAACTAGAAATACTTTTTCATGTTCTTCAAAAATGTAATTTTAGGGACCAGGGATATAGCTCAGCCACATGGTGGCTGCCTGGCAAGCACAAGGTTCTGAGTTCTTGTCCCAGTTCTAAAATAAATGCAATTTTAATGTCTATAAAGAATCCTATATAGTATATGTGTCAACATTTAACATTAACAATTATTCCCCACTGTGAGTAACACTAAGATTAATGACTCCATACACAAATCTCTATACTATTTTCTTAGGAAAATTTCCCAGGGCCAATTAAGGATAAACCTTCTTAAGCCTCTGTCAAACTGCTTTTCAGTAAAGCTGTAAGACATAATTCTCCTACTGGCAGTGTACTGCTTTTTCTCAAATCATCAGCAATTTGAATGTTCAATTATCCTTAGCTACACAGTATTTTCATGTGTTTATTAGCCATTTACATTTCTTCTGTGAACCACTTATTCATGTCCTTTGTTCATTATTCTATTGAAATATTTAATAGTTTTTAAAGATTTATAAGAGCTCTTTAATATTACATTAAGCATATTAAACCTTTTGTGCTCACATATATTCTTCCACACCATGGAAAAATATATATTGTGCTTTTTGATAATTTGATAGGCAAACATTTAAACTTCTTTGTGGTCTAATTCCTCTGTGATCTATACATTGCTTTTACGCTAGAGAAAATACATGTTCTAGATAAGATTCAAAAGCCAAATCAAAACTGACTAAAAAAGTGAAATGAGCAAGAATTTTCATCTTACAAAGTTCATTTTAAAGCACTCTCAGGATTACAAAGGAAGAGTTTCTATGGAAGAAAATAAAAACTAACATTTAACCGGCTGTGGTAGTGCATGCCTATAATACCAGTACTCGGAAGGCTGAGACAAGAGGAACACTGAGTTCGAGGCCAGCCTGGACTGCATAGTTACACCCCATCTCAAAAAGACAAAACAAAACAACCCTTATATTTATTCAGTAATTGAGGTGGTCAAGCTTAATTATGTCAAATTCATTGGCTTGGGAAACTCCTAGGCTGGGATTAGTAAAGCACACTTCGGGGAGCATCTGCATGGGTCACGGAGGAGTGACCTTGATTCTAAATATGGTCCCTGGCCCCTTTCTCTCTGGCACTATTTCCCTGCTCTGCTTCCAGGATACCATGAACTAAGCATTGTTGCTCCACCATGCTCTTCTGCCATGTTTTTGCCTTGGAGCCAGTCAACCATGGACTGAATTCTCTGATCCAAATTAAAGCTTTCTGCCTTTAAGTTATGGATGTTGGGTACTGTGCCTCACAAATATATGTAAGACACTGTTCCAGCTATTTTCTAATTTAATTCTCATTTTTACAGATGAGGAAACTGAAAAAATCACAGAGGTTACATAACAATGTGTGTATGGTGGTGGTTGTGGGGCTTCAGAGGTATTCTCACCTACACACTCATATTATCACTCACCTCTTCATCGATTTTATCTTCCAAGGCATCGATATGACGTTCTTTAAGAAATCTCTGTGTTTTTTCCAACTGGTATTTCACTAATTCCTCAATGGCATCTTTCTCTTCTTTATCTACAAATTCTTGTACTGCCTCACCCATCCCTCTTTCTGTTAGCAGTGAAAGCTGAACATTCTGTAAGAGATGCAAACCATTAGATGAAGAAATAGTATCTACTCCTTATAAAATAATTATGTAAGAGTAAGGCAAATTACAGGATAAAGTTATCAGAGAAAAAGATAAAGAAGTTAGCCAGTTTTGCAAGGGAGAAGGGAACCAAATTGCTAGACAGTAGTTTAAACCCACTGATAAAAATTAAGGATCAGAAAAAGCAGTTAGGGAAACCCACTCGGGACCCCTTCTGTCTCTCTTTCAGACAGAATCTTTCTTTCTCTCGATAAATATATTATGCTCTTAACCTCCATTTTTCCTAAAATTCATTCTTCGATTTTAGAGAACACAAACTCATACGAGACATCTAGTAGGGTGGGAGTTTCTTCCCCTGTATCATTCCTATTAAGTTTCCATTTTGAAGTTTAAAACCATCTCTTAGTGCAGACGACATTAAAACTTGGAAGAGACAGCAGAGACAGGCCCAGGGCCTCCCACACCTACTTGGCTGTGCATTAGAACCAGCTGGCTGGGGCTGGAAGATAAGCTTACTTAGCATGCTTGAAGCCCAGTGCCAAAACACAAGAGGAGCCAGCCAGCTTGCAAAAACCTACACACCCACTCCACATTCAAGCGTGATGGGGGCCCTGATATTCAGAGCGGGGCGAAGGGCTTGCCCAAAGAAACCCAGACAAGCAGGTCTATACTTCTGAAGGCCCACAGTGCTAGGAGGCATGAGATAAGCAACTTCTCCCAACGTCCTCCTGGAGCACGGAACCAACACCACCCCCCCCACACACACACACACTTTCCTCAGCCCACAAGAAGTGACAGAATATACAGACGCTGACACAAGGAGGCCTGGATGGAGCACAGTTGCTTTTCCATAAGAAAGCGAACAAGGAACAAAAGATGGCTGGAAGTGAAAAAACAAACGTGATCTGTTTGTACCCCTTCTACTGTTCCTTACTATAAAAGGCCTTTGTCTATCCATAAAGGGGGAGATGGTGATTTGAGGCAAACAAGCCTCTCTAATCTCCTTCAGAGCTTTTGTTGAATAAATCCTCTTTCAACCAAGAAAAAGGAGGGGAGTTAAATCTAGAAAAGGGAGGGGAGTCAAGAACAGGTGATGCGAGACCTGAACAGCTGCAACATACAGCCTAGAAATAGCTGCTGCTGATTAATGAGTTCAGGTTAAACCATTGTATTGGTAGGCAAGATAACTTTCCCCAAAGACATCTAAGTCTTAATCTCTGGGACCTGTGAATATGTCACATAATGAAGGGGAATTACAATTACAGATAGGATCTCAAGGCCTCTCATCAGCTGACTGTGAAATAGAGAGATTACCAGGGACACTTCAGGTGCATCCAGAAAAGGGAAAAAGCAAGGCAGGAGGAGGAAGCCAGAGGGAGATACACGTGGGAAAATGGTCACAGACACAACACTGCTGGCTTTGAAGATGGACAAAAGGGACCAAAAGCTAAGAAATGCAGATACCACTAGAGACTGGAAAAAGTAAGGAAATGGATTTTCCCTTAGTTTCCAGAAAAGAACACAGCTGTGCTGATACCTCAATTTCAGTCCAGTGAGACCTAGGCCAGATTTCTAACCTAGGGAACTGCAAGCCATTTGTGTTGTTTTAAATAAGTACAACCAGAGAAACTTAGAGTGACATAGACCCTTGGTAGTTTGAGTAGCTTGACAATATATGGCTGTATTTGTAAGAAAATTATGAAATTACATTCAAATAATCAAATTCTGCATTAAGTAGAGATAAAAAAGTAGAGATTTAAAAAAAAGGAGGGTAACAACAGCTACACTAATAATATAACATTAACATTAAATGGGCACCAATTTTTCATTATTATTATTATTATTATTATTTTGGATTTTGAGACAGGGTGTCACTATGTAGCCCAGGCTGGCCTTGAGTTCTCAGCAATCCTGCCTCAGCCTCCCAAGTACTGGGGTCACAGGCAAGTGCCACTACTCCCAGCCTAATTTTTTTGATGTACAGTAACTACAAACAAAGATAACTAAATGACACCCTACTTACTTCATAGAAACACTGATAGAGCTCAAGTTAGTAATTATACATGCCCTAAATTAGGATCTATTATTATAACACGGCCGTTATCCAAAACATAAACTGTAAGACATTACCTTTTCTGCAGTCTGAAAATATTGTTTTACAAGGTCCTCTACCCTGAGAGTTGTTCCTTCTGAAGGTTTTATGATAAGCTTCTCAAAGTTAATCTCTTCTCCTAGAAAAAAGAAGTTTATTAAAAAAACAAAAAAACAACAACAACAAAAAAAACCCAGCTCCTCTTATGTTAAATCAGCCAAGCTCATACAGTTTGCTGTCACTAGAGGAATGGCCAAGCTGCCAACCCCAGCTTCCTCCACAGTGCTTTCAAGCAAAAAGAAGTCATCTTTGCTACAAATCATTCTCTCTCACTGTCAGTATTCCCTTCCCACGCTGCAGGGAGCGTATCTCTTGTGGGGGTTCCCAGGGCCTTTTCAGGGAGTATGCCTATGTGGATTAATTAATGGTCAACTTGCATGAGAACGCCCAGATGAACTGAGTCAGCGTGGCTACGGGTGTGGAACATACATCTGATTGTTGCCAGAATGGCACAGACGGTGAACAGGAGGGGAAGATCGCATGCTGTTGATTCTACTGAAGCTGGCCACAACTGGCTTTCCTGATACAACTCCACTCTTCGTGGAGGAGGAGCTCGGGTCTTCACCATGGCCAGGGATGGCTGCAGATCTCTTCCTGGGAGCTCTGGTTCTCACCTTGAGTATCACTTCCTAATTCCAGCACAGATCCCTCAGCCTGCTGGCAAAGATCCTTCACCTCACTGGTGCAGACTTCCGAGCTTCCACTACTGGCTTTGGTGCCTTCCTAGTGTAGACCCTTGATGCAGACTTGCATGAGATTGCCGTGGGCTCTAGCCTCTGGCTGAACTCGCTGGAGACGCTGCTATGGGATCCAGGACCTTGGTTGGATTCTTTAGGTCACTAGCTTATATAAAGATCGCTTGCACTCCTGTGCATTTGACCTTTTGGGTGAATATTATAAAATAATCCTATAACTTATGTGTCCTGTATTAAATCTATTCCCTTGCAAGCTATTGACTGATATGATGCCAGATCAAAACAACTTTCATGATACTATTAAAATGATTTTGCCTTTTTCATTGTATGGACGTTTGCACCAATGATATGAAAGTAACTGGGGGTAAAACTGCCAGTGTCTCAGGTTAAGTCAAGGCAATGGCACTGAGCTTCATAGAAGTCAGCACCATGTAGTCACAGTTCAAAATAATCAAAAAGCTGGTTTACTAAAAATGTCCCCAAAGAAGCAATAGACAGTATAGCTCAGTTAGATTTCTGCACTTCAGTACTATTTTGTTTTGTTTTGTTCTGTTTTGTCTTTTTGAGACAGGGTCCCACTATTCAGTTCAGGCTGGCCTTGAGCTCACTTTGTAGCCCAGGCTGGTCTTAAACTCGCCTGCCTCAGTTTCCTGAGTGCTGGGATTACAGGCGTGCACCACCACGCCTGGCTTTGAGCACTATTTTTTCAACATTCTGTAAGACAAAGGAAATATGCTTAATGCACTTTTGCTGTGCTCTTAAAACAGGATGATTGTCTACCCCCCCCAAAAAAAAAACAGCAGGATGAAACAAAAAGAATACCACACTGGAGGAAGTCAGAAAACACTGGATGTAGGACTTGCTCCTCTGAGATCCCTTCTGTGGTAAATGGATGTTAAGTGCCTAGCAGGTGTGAGAATCTGGTACTAAAATACAATAATGAAGCTAAGTATGGTGGCATACTCCTGTAACCCCAGCACTTGGAAGACTGAGCCAAGAGAATCACTACAAGTTTGAGTCCAGCTTGGGCTTAGTGAGTTCAAGATCAGCCTGAACTACACAGTGAGACCCTGTTTTTAAAAAACAAACAAAAAGTACAATGATTAAAAAAAGAAAGGTTCCCTGTCCATGAGAAAAATGAAGACAACACAAGGCGGTAAGTGCGGAGGATAGGACGGACAGAGAAGAAAGCAATTTGTTCTTCTCCAAAAAGGCTGAAATCATATGGCGATATCAAATACAGCTTTTGTTTGAGTCAAGAATTGAAGAAAGAACAAGATTCACTAAGCAAAACAGGGAGAAAAACTTTTCCACCAGGAAAAGTATGCAGAAAGGCTCAGAAGGTAAAGAGGCACAAAGTTCAATGTCACTTGCCAAATGAGCAAAAACCTTACGTGAATTTCAAGCAGGAGAGTTAATATTACTTCATAAATATCATTAGTACTTTTTTTTACTTTGCCAGACACTGTGTCAAGACCATTAACACAAAGTACATCACCTAGGCCTCACAATAACCCTGAGGCCAGCACAGTTATTATTCTCATTTTATAGATAAAGCTAAACAGCAGAGGTTATTAATGTGCACGACGTTACATATTTAGTTAAGTAGCAAAATTGGCCAAAACAACAGAGAATGCAGAAAACAGAAATGGCCAGTAAGACATACAAAAGTGACACTGTTTCCACTGAGCAGTGTAAGCTGAAACAGAAAAAAGGACTGCTAGAAGGAAATTCACTAGCAACAAAACTAAAGGAAATATATATACTGAAGTTTTCTTTTTTATTGGTACCTGGGATTGAATTCAGGGTCCCATGCCTGCTATGGAAGCACTGAACTAACGATCTACAACCTCATACTTATATTTTTTTCTTTTTTTGAAAGAGTCTTGCTATGTTGCCCAGACTGGCCTAGAAATCTTCCTGACTCAGCCTGTTGAATATATTCTCTTTTGAATACTACACTCATGATGTTTCAAGGAATTGAAAAAGGTACACAATGAAACAAAACTATTAACAAGAAACCAATAATTAAATCTGGGCTAATAAAACCAGGGTAACTTACTTGTAAACAAAAGCCATATGTTCCTATGAAAATTCTCTTAGTTAATAGCATAAGAACAAGAGCTTCTATCTTTAACATAATTGGTAATTCTTAAGAAAAAAATTGCTATTTCATTCAATTACCTTGTTTTATCCATGTTAAAAAACAATTCATTTTTATAAAAATTTTAATTGAAAATTAACTATCTGGACCATCAGAAATATCAAACCATGGAAAATTTCAAAAGCCTTCCTAAACTACTGTATACTCTCAAAACACTTAATAATGCAAAATTTAAAAGTATATTTTCTGAGTATTAATGACATACAGTAATGTTATTAGTCAGCAGCACTATTTTTAAAAACTGTGTTTGTAGAGAAAGTCTTCCATTTCTTTTTATACCAAGTTTAAAAACCGACTATCTAATTTTTAGAAGATTTAAATATTCCATCATTTCTTGTCTATATTACAATATACTAAAACATTTTCTAATATTATTTAATATTTCTTTTACCAAAGACCAATTTACATGTACCACATAAAAACATTCATTAACTTGTAAAAAGAACTAGCTTACCTCTTTTTTCCTTTTGTTCTCTATGCCTGAAAAAATGGATAATGTCTTTTGGATTAGCTACCCGATCCACAAATTTCTGGCTAAAACGGTGAATGTTGAAAGGTTCAAAGCCTCCACTGTAGTCCACCTGGAAATACAAAATAACCTCTGAAGGGGAGGAAACAACAATTTGCTAATTTTTAAGAAACACACTCTTTCTTTAATATTTATAGTGTTTATGTTCGATACTTTTAAATTTATAAATTAATTTTCTACTACACATTTTAAGGGTTATGATGGTATTATATCATTTATCCTACTGAGAAAATAATGATTGGAAAATTTATAAACTTATGTAAAATACTTAGTTCAAAGGAATCAAGTCACAGCAAGAACTTTCAGAATATTAGGATGATTTCATGTCCTAGGACAGTAACAATAGTCTAGGTACCTACGAGGAACACCATCTGAAAAAGAGGTGGGGTTTTGCAAACAAACTTCTAAACTTTCAAAACAAGGGGACAACACCTAATTAAATACACCAGACTTAGAGGAACTGGCTCACTGGCATATTGTCCCAGGGCTGTGCCATCACACTAGACAAAGACAAATGCTAGGAGCGATCAGATAAAGAATCAAGTCTGGAAACCTGGAACTGTTACCTTCACAACACAGTATATCTTACTGGAACTAACAATCTCATTCAAGGCAGGTTCATCCTAAAAAACTTTCTAGTGGTAGGCAGACTTCTCCAAAGAGAAATACCACCTTTCCTTCAAGGAGAGACAAT
>RJWT010030654.1:0-14577 GCA_004365215.1 Cuniculus paca | reverse complement strand
ATTCTCTGTACTTGCCTCTCTGTCCAACTTTGAGGGCAGTGGTTGAACCTGTGATGTCACTTTTCTGGCATCTAAGAACTGTTAATTTTTGTTTGTTTCACTTTCTACATGTTGTTGAGACTACATCTAAGTCTTCTTATGCCTTATGCCTGTGACATTTGTCAAGTACAGCTTAATTATTTTGTCATAAGTTCTTCAGTTTGGGTTTACCTGTTTCTTCATGACATGATTCAGGTTAAATGTTAGGGGTCTTTTGTTTTACTTTTTAATTGTAGTTAAAAAACACATAACAAATTTATTTTCAATTTTAAATACTAATTACAGTATTAAGTATATAGACATTGTTGTACAATGAATCTCTAGAACTTTTTCATCTTGTAATACCAAAAGCATATATATTGAACAAGTGTTTGTTACCCCTTCCCCCAAGACATGACGGCCCCCATTCCACTTTCTGTTCCATGAGTTTGATTGCTTTAGATACCTCATAGGTGGAATTGTGCAATATTTGTGTTTTGTGGCTTATTTCACTTAACATAATATCCTCAAGATTCATATATGCTCTAGCCTATGACCAGGTTTTCTCCTTTTTTAAAGCTAAGTAATATTTGATTGTATTCTATACATTTTCTTTTTTCATGGACCTGTGGACATTGGTTCTACATCTTGCCTATTTGTGCACATGTCTCTTGAAGATTCTGTTTTCATATATACCTATATATCTCCAGAATGGGATTGTATGATTTTTAACTTTTTTGTTTTTGTTTGGTTTTTTTTTTTGTTCTATTTTTAATTTGTTTGTTTGTTTTGGTAGTGGACCATTCTAATGTAGGTGGGAGCTGGTACCTCATTGTGGTTTTGATTTGCATTTCCCTGATGATAATTGATATTGACCATCTTTTTGCATGCTTTTTGGCCATTTATCTATTTATGTTGAGTTTTTAAGATAGGATCTTGCTATGTAGTTTAGACTGGCCTTGAATTCACTATGGAGCCCATGCTGGCCTCAAAACTCATGGCAATCCTCCTGCCTCAGCTTCCTAAGTGTTGGGATTATAGATAGGCATCATCATGCCCAGCTTTTTGGCCATTATGTATCTACTTTAAGGAATACTTTTTTAAGTCCTTTGTCCATTTGTAAAGTGGGTTGATTTTTTGGTCTTGAGTTACAGGGAATTCTTTATATATTCAGGCTATAAACCTTTTATCACATACATATATGCTTTGCAGATTTTCTGGTTTTTTTCACTGTTGTTTCCTTTGTTGTACATTTGTTATAGTGTCATTTGTCTATTTTTGCTTTTGCTACCTCTGCTTTTAATGTCATAGTTAAGAAATTTTTGTCAATCTAATTTCGAAGCTTTTTTTCCAGTGGTTTTTTTCCTTAGGAGTTTTACAGTTTTAGGTCTGATGTGTACATTTTTAATTCATCTTGAGTTAATTTTGTATACAGTATAAATTAAGAGTCCACCTTCATTCTTTTGCTGTGGAACTATTCAGTTTCCAGCATTTTTTGTTGAAGAGACATTTCCATACTGTATAGTCTAAGGACCCTTGCCAGCCATTTATTTTTGGACTATTCTGTTCCCATTGATCTAAATGTCTTTATGCTAATGCCATCACTGTCACTTTGTAATAATGTTTTGCACTTTAAAATAAAATGTATGCTTTTAATTAAGATAATTCATATCCCTGACAGAGCTGGTTTTTAAAAAGAACTTACAGTAAAATTTTCACTGAAGAATCTTCAGTAGAGGAAATTATTAATTGCTCTCCAAATTTTGTTTTATAAACTGGATTCTTCACATCTACTAAGATTACTGTTTCAAATGTTTCTGGTATCTTCTATGTACTGAGTTTATATCCTTGTCTATTCCTTATTTTGCTAACAGTAAAACAACAGATCTATTGGGGAAAAATTGTGTTTTCAAGTTCCTGAACATTTAGTAGTCTATAAAGATACATTATCTTTGACATTTCTTATTTTATGCTATCAGAGACTCTTACTATACTTTCTATACTTGTCCATATTATTATTTTAATATTAGTTTGTGGTGGTTAAGCGAGAATGTCACCTGCATCCTAGCTATCTTAAGACTGTTTTGCCCTAATTCTGTGCTTTGTGAATAATAGGTTAAGAGTGAACAAGAAAGATACTAAGCTTGAACAGAAAATGGAGGAGAATGTCAGAGGATAAATAGGGATCACTGAACTAGAATATTTTTGTAATCACAAAATTTCAGATTCACTGAATAATTTTTTTAAATTAAACATAATGTAGTCAGTTGATTCCATGTAAAAACAATCAGTGATGCAATCAGTTAGTGCCCAGTACTTACATAAAAATCAGACCTTATCCCTGTCCAGCCTCCACTCCAGCTACTCTTATAAATAACTACTTTCATTAGTTCATGTATTCTTAGGATTTCCTTATGTAAATTCAAGTTATATTTTTATATTTACCATTACAAAAATTTAACGTACTATTCATACATTACTGAATCTTACCTTTTTTATGCTTAGAATATAGTCTGCAAATTACTCATACTAGAATGTACAGTGTATCTTTTTATTCCTGCATAATGGGACATTGTGTGTATATTTATTGTCCAGTTTCCTATAAAAGTAAACTTGCACTTGTGTTGCTGCATACACACTTCAAGCAATAAACATGAACATACAGAATTTCATAAAGATATGGTTATATCTATTCGTTATTGAAATTGCCAAGTAGTACGTTTTAGGAGTTATACTATTTTATATTTATGCTAGCAATATATGAGAATGTTTGTTTCCTGATATCCTCATACTTAAGTAATTGTTTTGGTTGGGGTCAAAGGGGTTTACTGGGAATTGAACTCAAGTCTTCACACTGAGCAAATCCCCAGTCTTTTTATAATTTTTTATTTTGAGATAGGGTTTCACCAAGTCACTAAGTTACCCAGGCTGGGCTCAAACCTGGGATCCTCGTGCCTCAGTCTCCCAAAGTGCTGGGTTTACAGCCATGTGCCACCATGTCCAGTTAGCAGTTAGCTTTTAATTTTTGGAATTTACCCAGTCTGGTAGGTGAGAAATAATCTGTGTGTGTGTGTGTGTGTGTGTGTGTGTTGTTTGTATATGTGCTGCAAAAATGAGCACAATATACTTTAAAATAAACTTTATTTTGGAAAAATTACAGATTTGTAGAAAAGTTGTACATGTATAGCGTTCTGTATACCTCTTACTCAGTTTTAGTTTCCTGTAATGTTAGCATCTGGCATTACTGTGATACCTATGTCAAAACTACAGACTGTTAGAATATTAAAAACTATAACTCTAGCTTTTATTTCCAGTTTCTCTCAGTTATCATAATTTGGATTTCTTATAAAGAGATAGAGTTTTTGCAAATATTTAGGAGCCATTTGCATTTTTATCTCCTGAACTGTTAACCTCACTGAATTTTCTTTGTGTTATTAGACAACAACAAGGAGGGAAAGGCTCTGAAAGAAGGAGAGTGAAAAATGGCATAAAGGAAAAATGAAAAGATTATTATCTTTAAACACCTGACTTTTTTTCTTTTTGCAGTACTAGGGACAAAACCCCAGTGCCCACTAATCAAAATGCTCTGTCACTAAGTTATACCCTTAGCCCCGTGACTATTTTTTAATCATTTTTTAAATTATGTATCCCATAGATCCAGTCTAATATTATGAAACTGTATCCCTTCTGTAATGATGAAAATCCCTACTTGAAAGATTCTTAGTATCCACTTTTTTTTCCTCATGCTTGGTGGTTCTTATAATTGTCATCATTGTCACTAATTTTGGCCAATCATATTTGTTAATTATATGAAATGTGAATTTTTCAAAGCGGGAAAGGAAAGTAGTTGACTAATCAAAAAGAAGAAAATCTTGCCTATTTTATAGACCTGAAACTTCTCTTAAAGATCAAAGTAGTAAGTAGAACTAGTTGGATCACTGTGACATGGTAGCAAATGACTGAATTTTTCTCCAGTTCATTTTGTCTATAAATAGTGGAGATGGGAGCTGTGAATATTGACTCTGACTAGGTCTTACAATTGTAGGAAATTTGGACAATGAAAGTGAAAGAGTCCTAGGTAGCAGTATTCAGAATCTCTTGGTGTATCTCTAAATAAACTAGGAAAGTAAATCAGAACCTTGGAGAGCTCCAGGTAGACTATAAAATGGTGCTTTCTTAGCTTGAATTTTGAGCTGCACTAGCTTTTCAACAGCTGTCCTTGTAAATTATTTGATGCCTGAAGACCTTAAAGATTTACAGAGTCTTGAAATTAAGTATGTGTCACATTAATTACAAGTAAGATTTATAATATTTTAGAGAGGCGACTGGAGCAGTGATTCTCAAAACATGATTGACTGCTTCTTGGGAAGTTGTTAGAAATGCAAACAAGCTCCACCTTAGGTATACTAAAGATACATCAAGGAGAGACTTCCAAGTCTTTTTGCAACTTTTATAAGGTTAAGTGTATGGAGTCTTAGGGAAATGCTATTTTATTCAAACTCCTACCTGGTTCGTAGATCTAGCTACTTGGTGTCCACTAGTGTATACTGCATTCCATTTAACTGAGATTTAGAAATTTATTGATGTTAGGCTTGTAAACCTATTCAACTCTTTTTAAATTGTGTATTATAAATATGTGCATACAACTTTGGACACGTGGTTCTCAATATTTGTGTTACTTTTGATGTGGATTTGGATCGTGTAGCCTCTTACACAGTATCATTCATATTTTGTAGTTAAGTATGTCTTCTGCTCTTGACTTTGCTTTTGGTATTCTAAAATGCCCTTTCATTCACTTTCTCTATGCTTTATTAGTATTGCCGTTCAACTTAATTTTGAGAGGAGCCTGCTCTACATGCTGTGCTTGAGGTACAGTCTGGTTGTTATTGAACTCAAAGTGGTAAACAGAGTTTTGAAAAGTCTTAAAAGAAAAAAATGCTATTAGTAATACTCAGAGAGTACACAGCCTCAAGCAGCAAGAACGAAAAGGGCAAAAAAATAGTAAAGCATGCCTTCTTCCCTCCCTTATATTTAGTATACCAGCTCCTCACCCCCTGGGTGGGTGCAGCATTCATGCCACTAATTCCAGCAGTAGACAATGAACCAATCACAAATGCTAGATTCAGCTGCCTCCATGACTACATGAGGCTTGCGGGGGGGGGGGCACCTAGACACAAACCATAGCAGTGGTAGAGTGCTTGCCTTGCGTGCAAAAGGCCCTGGGTTCCATCCCCAGCACCACAAAAAAAAAAAAAATGATGAAAATGATAGAATGTATCTGAAGCAACGGTGTTTTTAGGGGGGATTAATGTCAATGTATCTTTTTGGGTAATATTTGTTAATTTATGCATTCACTGTATATTTTGGTCATCCCTCATATTCATGCTGTTTTTTTGCTGCCTACAGAGAAATCATTTTCAGAATTAAAATTTAGGAAATTCAAACACATATTAATGTAAGGACTTTGTATAAAGATGTATGTTGCTCCTTTTAAAAAACTACCATTGACAATTCATAAATAAATGATTGAATTTTATTTTACTTGAAATAACTTTAAGAAAGTATTTAAGAGGTGTTTTCTTTTTAATTTAATTTTTAATATAAAATATGTTTTAGGCCAGGTAGACAAGTTTATTTTAGTACAACTTAAAATATTTTTATTTCTATATTAATCTTTATTTATTGTCTTTGGTTACTAAATGTAATTTGTAAATGTAAACATGTAAGTCCAAAGTTAAAACAATCATTTGATTTATTGATAGCTGTGTTCACTTTGATAGCCCCCAGATTTCTTCATTATTGCTGTTAGAAAGGTTTTGTTTAAATAACTTCATTGTGATGTAGTAGGTAAAGTACTGAGCTTTAAGGGCCAGGGTACCTGGTGCTTATTAGCTCACAAAGGTTCTTGACGTGTGCATTTTCTGACCCATAATATAAGGTATTTCCACCTCTAAATTATGTGACTTTGAATATTTGTATTAAAATGTGTGGGCTTTCATCTTCTTAATTTCATTTGCTTGTTGGTTTTGGCAGTATTGGGGATTGATCCCAAGACCTTTATTCTGAGATGCATCCCCAGCCTTTTTGTTATTGAAACAGGGTCTCACTAAGTCACTAAATTGCCCAGATGGGGCTGGAATTTAGGATTCTCCTGAGTTAGCCTCCCATAGTGCTTGGGATTACAGTCATATGCCACTACTTCCAGGTTTTGTTTTGTTTTTTAGTAAGACTCCAGAAGTAGCAGTATAGCAAAACTGTACTCTCTTAAATCTCTAGCTGAGAGTGAGGATTAAATCAACGTAAAAAAAATTAACAGGTGAAAAACATACAAATTTTTTACGTCTGCATGCAGAATCCACTAGGAAAATGAAGATCCAAAAAGCGGATGGTCCAAGGTACGGATACACTAGGTTGAGCAGAGAATAGCAGTTGTGGAAAACAATTAAGAGTAAAGGAGGGACGAGTAAAGGAGACGGGTTATTTCAACAGTTCTGTTTATATTGACTTTTCTTGGTTCATCTCTGGTTATAAGAATGTTTCTTCTTTCCTGGTGTGGGGAGGGCGGCTTCCCATGCAATTTCGTCTTGCTTTTAGGGGGTGAAGAAAAGAGGTCATAGTGTCCTCCTTGTACCTGCCGTTTACCAGGTGGCTTTAGTTAGCTCATAATAATATTTATGCCAAAGTGGCATATTTTGGGATGACAAATCTTTCTGTATACTAGAAAGTGAAAAAAGTGTGTGAGGGGGAAGAAATTTGAAAAGTGAGAATTAATCAAATTTTATTTTATGACCCTGAGAATTTACTTTATTAAATATTGCATGAGCCACTGTATTTAATTACATAATATTTCTCCACACCCAGAGTTTCCCCGCTAACATGAGAGGCAGTTATGTAATGAGTTGAACATCTGGGTTCTGTTCTGTTACTATCCATAGGAATTATTAATTTTTAAGATTTTTAAACCTTCTTCCATCCCCCATTAACTATAGAAGAGTAACTACTGTGTAACTTGGGCAAAGCTAATTGGAGTCTATCTCCCAGTGTATGTTTATTCTAGTTTTTTCTCTTGACAAGTTACAAATCATGAAATGTTTAAGGAAGCACTTACTCTAAACATCTCTGTCTTTTAATTGCTAGTATCTCATTCATTGTAGACCCTCTGTAACTTTCTTCAGAGAAAATTAAACTCGTAAGGAAAGGACTGTGAAAGCATAGTAGAAAATATTATCTCCATTCTTCCTGCTTTTCGTGTCTAGGACCTGTTTTTTTTTAAATTCCTGTCCAGAAGACCAACAACCTTAGGTGAAATACAGTCCCTAATAAAAATAATTTTGGTTATTAAATTTTTTTAAAATCAAGGAGTATGACTTTATTTATATTATTTTATTCAGTTGTTAAGAGATGTGAGAAAAAAATACACAATTGGCCCTCTGTATTTTAAGAATTTTGCATCTGTGGGTTTAATCAACCTGTATTGAAAATATTTGGGGAAAAATTGCATCTGTACTGAACATATACAAACTTTTATTCTTTTCTTTCTTGTAATATAACAATATGCAGCATTTACATTGTATTAGGTGTTATACTAATCTACAGATGTGCTGAAGTATACAAGAAGATGTGCAAGAACATGTGAGTAGGTTATATGCAATACTATACATTATACATAATGGAAAGTGAACATGCACAGATTTTGGTGTTCTGTGGCAGGGAACAGAGAGGTTTCTGGGACCAATTCTCCATGCATACCAAGGTACCATTACATGTATACAAGATTTTGACCAATGTAAGAAACCACTGTCAAACAGTAAATCTCTGTGTCCTCTTAGTGGAAATATTCAAGCTGAATTTGTCATGGTTTACAATTGTATTATAATTTGGAAGAGTTTTTATCATTTTAGCCTTATTTTGTGAACTAGTATGAATTGAACATGAAGGATTATTGCCAGTTTTTTTCAAAAATGGTTGCACCTTTGGAAGGAAAGTTCTCAGAAGCACATGACATCCAGTAGTGGTGCAAGTCCCTTGCACAAAACTCAAACTCTGGAATATGCGCCCAAAGTAACCTCTTCACTATAAGAAACTTTGAAAGAAGGTGAAATTCTAAATCAAAGGATAGGCAAAACCTAAACTGGATGTGATCAAGTAAAGAATACAGTGTAGCATTCTTGTTGGAAAATGAATGGATTATGTTCTAACCCCAATAACTACAGTGTATGATTGTTAAGAAAATCTCAGTGGACACAAAGTTCATTTCCTATTCAGTGTGTATTTATAAATTAAAGTCAATGTTAGCATCTTCAGAATAAGAGCCTATAAGGCCTCCAGGACAGGGGCTCATCTTTTCATTTATTGTATCCCTAGTTCTCTATCTGATCCATTAAATAAGCACTAAATAAATTGAACTAGCACAAAACCAAGCATTTAACATATTTGGCAAACGTCTTTTTGATATAGGGGAATGAAACTCAACCTACTAGATGTCTGGTACAAGTTTGTGTTCTCTAAAATCAAAGAATGAATTTTAGGAACAATGGAGGTTAAGAGCAGAATATATTTATTGAGAGAAAGAAGGCTTCTGTCTGAGAAAGAGACAGAAGGGGTCCCTCGTGAGTTGCCAAAGCCTTGTCTTTTCTAGGGACTTTTATAGAGCAAAATCACGAGTTGAGGTGGGTCCAGGGTGGGGAAAAATGGGAACTCTCAAGGTGGGCACAAGATTGGACAGAACTGTGGTCAACCAATAATATTAATTGCTCAGGTGAAATTGATTAAATACAGAACAAATGGGGAAGCTAGTCACGTGGCAAGTGGGCATGCTTAACAGCAGTGACTCTTCCTGTAGAGGGTTGTGATGGTGACTCTTAACTTTCTTAAGATAATAGAGAACTGTTTAGATTATCAATCCTTAGGTCCTGGGTGTATTTGCCTTGCTTTTTGTCTTGAGATCTGGCCCACAGCAGGAGGTATCGGACTCCTCCAAGGTTGCAAGGTATCTAAACTTTTGCACTGGCTCCTTTTGAGGGCCCAGTCCTGTCTGACTGCCTATAATATTTTTAACTAACTCAACTGCCTGTAACATTTTTCCCTCTGAAAAAGTAAACTGATCTGCCTTGAGGGACTAAAGGGAGATGATGGATCTGGCTTCTTTAGGCTGAAGGGAGTCATAGTTGTTGCATGGCAGTCAGGGATACTCTGCAGAGGTTTTATCTAATGGCCCTCAGTAGATACCAGGTGTTTTTATCTTGGGTAGGCATACAGCTTTAAGTCTAGAGGAGACACAGGCAAAGAAACAATTAAGTATGCATGAGCCAAATAATAGTATCAACAGGATAATTATGAGTATTGTTACCAAAGATTTTCACCAAAAGAAGCTAGTAATGATTTTCTATAAGGAGGATAAGGATAAGCTTCAGTAAATTTTAGAGTCCCACATGTCATTGATTTCTTATCTAATATGTTGAACAGTTATTGAGATACTAGCAGAAGGATCAGGAATGTACATACATTTTAAGTTTTTACATTTGTATAAGACCTCCTGTGCTCTTGTTAGAATATCTTATATCCAATTTTGGAGGATGACTGGTCTCATTAATTTTATTTTTTTATTTAGGGGAAAGAGATTAACTGCTGTGTCATTTAAAGCCTGCTGAGTATAATTAGATAAGGCCTCAATATGTGTCATACAACCTTTTTTCTGGATAAGATCTGATGGATCCCAGTAAAAGGAATCTAAAAGGAATTTAGCATATTTGTGTTTTTTGTTTTTTTTTTAAAGAGAATAGAACAAAACAAAACAGAATAGAGTCAAACACAACATAGCATGTCAGAATGGAACACTGCGAGCAATACAGGTCTTCAGAACATAACAACAGGAGATTAACAGTGGCTACCTAGTGTCTCTTGTTTTCTTTGAAATGGTTGTTCATACATTCACAAACAATAAACTCAAACAAAACAAAATAATATAAAACCAGATAAAACAAAAGAGTGAAAGCATTACAGACCTTAAAATCAGACAATGAGAAATCAATATTGGCTACCTTAATGTCCTTTGATCTCTTCAAAAAAACTGTTCATATCTTTGCACATATCACAATCAAATAGTAGAAAACAGGGTTAAACCAATCAAACCAAAGAATAAAAAGCACCACTGGACTTCAGAAACTTTCCCCCATATTTATTGGGGATTTTGTATCTTATTGAGTCTTTCAGTTTCTTACACTAGGGAGATGATGCGGTGCTTACACATCTGAGTTTGGTTTATTTCACTTATGAGTATGGTCTCAAGTCACATCCATTTACCTATAGAAGCCTCAGTGTGATCATTTTTTATAGCTGAATAGTACTCCATTGTATAAAAGTACCACATCTTCTTTATCCATTCCTCAATTGATGGGCATTTGGGTTGTTTCCAAGATTTGGCTATTACAAATTGTGCTGCTATAAACATGGGTGCACATATATCACTATGGTATGATGATTTCACTTCTTCCGGGAATATGCCAAGAAGTGGAATAGCTGGGTCAAATGGGATTTCCAGTCCTAGCTTTTTGAGGAACCTTCAGACTGATTTCCACAGTGGCTGCACCATTCTACACTCCACCAACAGTGGACAAGCATTCCTTTTTCCCCACAGCCTCTCCAGCATTTATCGGTAGTTTTCTTGATCCTGGCCATTCTTTCCGGAGTGCAATGAAATCTCAGAGTTGTTTTAATTTGCATTTCTCTAATGACCAGTGATGCTGAACATTTTTTCATGTATTTATTTGTCATTCCTATTTCTTCAGCTGAAAAGTGTGTTTTCATCTCAGATGCCCATTTTGGATTGGGTCTTTCAATTTTCAGGCCTGATTTTTTTTAATTCTTTGTATGTTCTAGATAAAAGACAGTTAACTAAGATTTTTTTTCCTAATTTGTGGGTTTTCTTTTCACTCTGTTGGAGATTTCTTTTGACATGCAAAAACTTTTTAATAAAACAAGATCCCAGTTTTGTTTCCGGGAAGTGTTTCCCATGCAGTTTGACTTTTGTTCATGAATTCTCTACGTGCCCCTATGTCTTCAAGATTTCTACCTACTTTGTTTTCCAGCAGATTTAGTGTTTCTGTTTTAATGTTTAGATCTTTGATCCATTTCGACTTTAGTTTAGTTCATGGTGATAGGCTTGGGTCTAGTTTTAGTTTTCAGCACATGGAAAGCCAGTTTTTCCAGTGTCACTTATTAAAGAGGCTATCTTTCTTCCAGTGAACATGTTTGACACCTTTGTCAAAGATAAGGTGGCTGAGTGTGTTTGTAGTTGGGGTTGTATCTTCTAATCTATTCCATTGATCCTCAGGTCTGTTTTGATTCTAGTACCAAGGTGACTATTACAGTAACTTTGTAGTATAATTTCAAGTCTAGGATTATGATGCTTCCTGGCCTGCCCTTGCGGCCCAGAATTGCCTTTGCTATTCTAGGTCTCTTCTGGTTCCAGATGAATTTTAAGAATGATTTCTCTAGGTCTGTGAGGTACGCTAATGGTATTTGGATGGGAATTGCATTAAATCTGTATAATAATTTTGGGAGAATGGCCATTTTCACAATGTTTATTCTTCCTATCCATGAGCATGGAATGTCTTTCCATTTTCTGAGATCCTCTTTGATTTCTATTTTCAGAGTACTGTAATTTTCATTGAATAGATCTTTTGCTTCCTGTGTTAGGTAGATTCCTAAGTATTTCGTTTTTTTGGATGCTATTGTGAAGGGTGTGGTTCCTCTTATTTCTTTCTCAGTGAGTTTGTTGTTTGTGTAGAGGAATGCTATTGATTTCTGAGTACTGACTTTGTATCCAGCCACATTACTGAATTTGGTTATGACATCCAGAAGTCTTTCAGTGGAGTTTTGCAGGTCTTCTATGTAGAGTATCATGTCATCTGCAAATAGTGATAACTTAACTTCTTTCTTTCCTATCCTTATTCCTTTTATTTCTGTCTCTTGTCTGATTGCTCTGGCTAATGTTTCCAGCACTATATTGAATAGGAGCGGTGAAAGTGGACATCCTTGTCTTGTTCCCGATTTTAGATTGAAAGCTTTCAGTTTTTGACCATTTAATGGGATACTGGCTGTTGATTTGTCATAGATGGCTTTTATCAGATTGAGGTAAAGGCCATCTATTCCAATTTTCTGTAGGGTTCTTATCATGAATGAGTGTTGAACTTTATCAAAAGCTTTTTCTGAATCTATTGAAATGACCATGTGGTTCTTCTCTTTCAATGAGTCAAATACAACTTACCAGAATCTGTGGGATGCAATGAAAGCAGCCCTCAGATGGAAATTTATTGCATTGACTCATTGATATGGTGTATTACATTTATTGATTTGTGTATATTGAACCATCCTTGCATTCCTGGGATGAATCCCACTTGGTCATGGTGTATAATCTTCTTGATGACTTGCTGCATTCTGTTTGCCAGTATTTTATTGAGGACTTTTGCATCGATGTTCATTAGCGAGATTGGCCTGTAGTTCTCTTTTTTGGTTGGGTCTTTCTCTGGTTTTGGTATTTGGGTAATACTTGCTTCCAGGAATGATTTAGGGAGACTTGCTTCCCTTTCAATTTCCTTAAAGAGTTTGAGGAGTGTTGGCATTAAGTCTTCCTTGAATTTCTTGTAGAATTCAGCTGTGAATCCATCAGGACCTGGACTTTTCTTGGTTGGTAAGGTTTTAATTACATTTTCAATTTCATTAACTGAAATTGGGTTATACACTAGTTTTACCTCTTCTTGATCCAGTTTTGGTAATTGATATGTTTCTAGAAATCTGTCCATTTCTTCGGTGTTATCAAACCTATGAGAATAAAGATTTTCGAAGTAGGTATTGATGATCTTCTGTATTTCCACAGGGTCTGTAGTGATTTCACCCTTTTCATTCCTTATTGTATGGATTTGAGTTTTTTCTTTCCTTTTTTTAATAAGGTTGGCTAAGGGCGTATCAATTTTATTTATCCTTTCAAAGAACCAGCTCTTTGATTCATTGATTCTTTGTATTGTTTTCTTAGTCTCAATTGCATTGATTTCTGCTCTGATCTTTATAATTTCCTCCCTTCTTTTGGCTTTGTGTTGGGCTTGCTCTTCTTTTTCTAGATGTTTGAGGTGTAACATCAGATTATTTTATTTGTGTTCGTTCCATTTTCTGGATGTGGGAATTCACTGCAATAAATTTCCATCTGAGGGCTGCTTTCATTGCATCCCACAGATTCTGGTAAGTTGTATTTGTATTTTCATTTGCTTGTAGATACTGTTTACTTTCTTGTTTAATTTCCTTTGTGACCCACTGATTCTTCAGGAGTGTATTGTTTAATTTCCATGTGTTGACAGAGTTTTTGCAGTTGCATTTGTCATTAATTTCCAGTTTGATGGCGTTGTGATCAGATAGTATGCATGGGACAATTTTGATTCCTTTGCATTTACTTAAGCATGTTCTATGGGCTAGTATATGGTCTATTCTAGAGAATGTACCATGTGAAGCTGAGAAAAATGTATACTCTGATTTTGCTGGGTGGAAAACTCTGTAGACATCTACCAGGTCCATTTGTTCAGAGGTTTGATTCAGTTCTGTTATTTCTTTGCTGATTTTCTGTCTAGTTGATCTGTCGCTTTGTGTCAAGGGGGTGTTAAGGTGTCCCGTTGTAATTGTGTTATTGCTTATTTGATTTTTCATTTCTATTAATATTTGTTTTATATAGTTGGGTGCTCCTATATATGGTGCATATATATTTAAGATTGTTATTGCTTCCTCTTGGAGTTTCCCCTAACCTGTGTGTAGTGATCTTCTTTATCTCTTTTGACTATTATTTGTTTGAAGGTCACATCATCTGCTAACAGAATAGCTACCCCTGCTTTTTTTGGGTTCCTGTTGCATGGAGCATTATTTTCCATCCTTTGACTTTCAGTCTATGAATTTCCTTTTGGGTTAGATGGGTTTCTTGTAGACAGCATATGGTTGGATGCTGTTTCTTGATCCATTGTGCCAGTCTGTTTCTTTTGATTGGTGAATTGAGGCCATTTACATTAATGTTTATAACTGATATATATTGGCTTGTTTTAGTCATGTTATCTTTGTGCAGTGGTTTCTTTACCTTTTCCCTGTACTTAATTGTTTGCCCTACTTGGTGTTCTTCTGTTGATGTTTTTGATGTTGTAGCTATTTTCATGTCTATCTAGAGTATCTTTCAGTATTCTTTGCAGGGTTGATTTGGTGGTCATGAAGTTCTTCAGCTGCTGTTTGTCATGGAAGTATCTTATTTCTCCCATCAATTTTGAAGGATAGTTTTGCAGGGTACCTCAGTCTGGGTTGGAAGTTGTTTTCCTTTAGGACTTGAAATTCTTCACTCCATGCTCTTCTTGCCTTCATTGTTTGTGTTGAGAAGTCTGCTGTGATTCTGATGGGCTTTCCTTTATAGGTGATTTGCTTCTTTTCTCTAACAGCTTTTAATATTCTGTTCTTAGGTTGAGTTTCTGGAATGCTGATGATATATATCTGGGTGTTGATTTATTTTGGTTATGGCTAGTTGGAGTTCTGTAC
>RJWT010030653.1:0-14577 GCA_004365215.1 Cuniculus paca | reverse complement strand
CCACCACTGGCAGGGGAACAGTTGGATCCCAGCTCTTTCCTGCTTGTAGGCTGGTAAACGAAAGTGTCAAACCCCTCACCCCAAGTGACTGGCAGAATCACAGAAACACAGGCTCTGAGGATAGCTACTAAGGTGAAACACAATTGAACGTCTGTAGTGCCTTGGTGTTTCACTGACCTTGCAGGTCTAGGGCCAGTGGTCTGATTATCTATTCAGAAGATAGTGGTACACAGCACGGTATCTAGGGCAGGTCTCCTTCTGAGGGTGGTAGCCATTGTTGACTCCCTATAATCTCACTCTGAAGTCCTACATTGTGTATTGTTTTGTTCGGTTGGGTTTTACTCTCTTTTGCTTTGTTTGATTATGTTATACCAAGTGGCATGAGCAGCTATTTCAATGGTAGTAAGATTTATATGGTAGCCATTTTAAATTTACTATCCTCTTGCTTTGTAGTCTTTTACTGTATTCATTGTTTTGTTTTTACAGTTTCTATTCTATTCTGTTTGATTTTTGCTATGTCCAAAGTATCTGCAGCTATTTTGAAGACAACAAAAGGCATTATGGTAACTATCGCTGATTTTGTAATGTTCTGAAGTCCGGTATCACATACTCTGGTTTGTTCTGATTGGTTTTATTTTCCTTGGTTTTATCCTCTTTAAAGATAAATAAATAGATAAAATAAAATTTATGTAACAAAAATGGTTCTAGCTTACTAATTTTTAGTGTTACATCATATAACATATGTCTGCTTTCTTGGTAGATGTTTATATTAATAATTTTTGAACTTTTGGAATTATTTTCCCCATGTATTCATATATATACATATATATGTATATGAGTTCATATATATATACATATAATATGAATCTTTTTTTTTTTGCAGTACCGGGGATTGAACTTATGACCTCATGCTTGCCAGGCAGGTGCTTAGGCCACTGAGCTAGATCCCTGGCCTTTATAATATGAATCTTTTTCTATGTATTTATTTTCCTCATATATTCATTTTCCTTATATATTCATATGTATACATATATACATATATGAATTCATATACATACATATAATATGAAACTTAGGTGGCAATAGTGAGTAATAAGATACAGAATTATTCATCATAACTAGAGAATTGCAAGTTTTTAAAAAATGAGATTTCATAACTGTCTTAGTTTGAAAATATCCTCTCCAACAAACCCCTTGCCTCTCCATTAAATCAGTACAGACTGTGGGGAGGGAGAACTAGACTCACCCTAGTAAGATATATATGGTAGCCAGGAAAAAAATCATCTTTGATTCAGCTAGATGCCAATTGCACACCAGGTAGACAAAAAGTATGTGACATACAAACCTATTAATACTGCTACTTTTTATCTAATCCTCTGGTAAGACACCTGAAAGTCAATTTTAGAGAGCTTCATTTTATAATCAATCTTCTGATATTCACTACTTATCATTGAAATTTCCTTTCTCAATTAACCTCTGTAAGAATTAATTTTATTTGTCAACCTGTTTTTGTTAAAGAATGTTTAGATAGTTGACAAATATCATATATAGTGTGTCTGCAAGGGTGTTTCTGGAAGAACTTAGAGTTTGAATTGATAAGTTTAGTAAAGAAGATTCATACTTACCAATATTGACAGGCATCATCCAACTTGTTAGAACCCTAAATAGAGCAAAGTGGCAGAGGAAGGGTAAATTTTCTGGCTCCCTTGAGTGGGGATATCAATCTTATCCTGTTCTTGGGAATTCAGATGCAGTATAAGGGGTCTTGGCTCTCAGGCATTGAAATTTATACCAGCCCCACCCCATTGGATTTCCTGGCTTTCCAGTTATCAGATGGTATATTTTTTTGGACTGCACAGCCTCCACGATTACATGAAACATGAGACAATTCTCATAAAATATCCATAGACAAATATCTTGATCTATGTATCTATCTATCTATCTATCTATCCATCTATCATTTGTTATTTATTTATTTTTCTGGAGAATGCTGGCTAATACAATTTCATATCTCTCTTTCCATAAGTTTGAGGTTCTGGCCTATTTTTTTATCATTATTTTCAATTTTTATGCTGACAAAAATCTTCAGGCTATCCGGGGTTTATTAATGTCTTAGAAGTCAAGACATTTCTGCACTTGAAATGAATTAAATGAGAAAACAAACAAACATTTCCAAAGACCACTCTTTCCAAATTTCACTTGTGAGAAGCTGTGAAAACTGAGTTTAGAATCTTTTCCCTTTCCTCAGGCATCAAGCTTTTCTTGGTCTTCATTTTTTTTTTTTTCATTTTGGGACTGTCTTGTCTGAAAGTGACGATACTTGGATGACAGTATTTAATATTGCTGCAGACTCTACTACACTACGGTTGATTTTCTTCCATGAGCAGCATTTACCAAATTAAATATCCAGCATAGGATGTCTTCCTACCACTGCAGTTAATAACCATTAAAAATTGAGCAGGCCTAACTCATGACTATTCTGAAATAACTTTAGATTTCTCCTTAATGGAGGTTTAAATCTTCTCTATTGGTAATCATACTTTTCCGCATGAGTGGATGTCAATAAGTTTCCTCTGAAAAGAATACAAAATGGGAGAGTATGAAGAAAATGAGTTTAAATACTGGCTTCTCTACATAAAACCTGTGGATTTCAAAGTGCATTATTCAATTCTCCCATTTTTTAAATCCACAAAATGACAGTGAGTTAACTGGTAAGGCTATTTGAGACAAGTGACTACTACAACTTAAGTAAAAACTTCTGGAGGTGTATCTGGCACACGACGAACATTCAATGAATTATAGCTTTAGTTATCACTCCTTTTCTCTTGCATTCTTACAGTCTTGCTCAGATTTGCTGCAGTTAAATTGCAAGTTCTTATTTAATTTGAAAAATTTAAGCTAATTCCCGTAAGAAAAAGGCTATTAACGAAAAGACCAAAGATACATACTGGTGAGAAGGTGGAGAAAAGGAAATAACCACATGCTGTTGATAGGAACTTAAATTAGTACAGTCTTTGTGGAAAACAGTATAAAGTTTCCTGAAAATATTTTAAAAATATAACTGTTATATGAACTAGCAGTCCCACTAGTGGGCATTGTGGTAGTCAGGGCTTTCAAGGGAAAAGATTTAATATGGTACACATAATGTACAGGATTATTTTATAATATTTACTCAAAGAGTAAAATGCAAAAGAGTGCATGAGATCTGTCCGCACACTAGAGACCCAATAACCAAGCTGAGGGCCTGCAACCCATGCCAATGTCCTGCACAAGCCCATCTGAAGACCTAAATCCCATGGCAATGCACACCATGAGTCCAACTGGAGGCTTAGAGCCTACGACAATGTCCCATACAATTCTGTATCAAAGATCTGCACTGGAAAGGCCCAAAGGCCAGTGGCAGAAGCTAGAAAGTCTATGCCAGCAGGATGAAGGCTTTGTGCCAGCAGTCTGAGAGCCAGTAAGGACTTGAGCTCCTCCGAAAAGAACCATAGCCATCCTCAGCGACAGCAAGGTCTCAAGTTCCTCCCAAGATAAGAACAGCTGAGCTCGTATCAGGAAAACCAGTACAGCACCAGATTTCTCCAGGAAAGTCAAAATCAAAAAACAGGTTTCTCCAGAAGAATCAGCAATGCACCATTTTCCCCTCCAGTTCTCTTTTTTATGCTGTTAGCAACAATCCTCAGGTGGGCCCTCCTTGTGCAGCACTACATTGATTGAGTTCAGCTGGGTGTTACAAGTTGCCCGCAAGTTGTCAACCCACCACAGGTATATGTTCAAAGAAAATGAAATCAATGTGTCAGAAAGACATCTATATTCACGTTTATTGCAGCACAATCCATAACTACTAATAAATGAATACAACCACAGTGCCCATCATCTGATGTGTAAAGAAAATACAGTATGTATACACAACTGAATAGTACTCATCCATTAAGATAGAAGAAAAACCTTTTTTTTGAAACAACATGGATGGAAGTAGAAATCATTATGTTAAGTGAAATAATATAGACACAGAAAGACAAATATTGCATAACTTTGCTCATATATGGAATATAAAATATTAATCTCATAGTAGAGAATACAACAGTGGTTACCAGAGTCTGGGATGAGTGGGAAGAGGACAGAATGGGGAGAGACTGATTAATAGGTAGCAAGTATGGTTAGGAACAAGAAATTCAATATGCACAGTGAGACAACTATAGACACCAATAATGTACTATACATTTCAAAAACATAGAAGGAAAGACCTTGAAAGTTTTCATCATAAAGAAGTGCTAAATGTTTGAGGACATAGACATGGTTAGCCTGGTTTAAGAATTGCACAGTTTATACATGTACATTGAAATATCGCATTACTCCTTTAATATATAGCCAGAAATGTAGCTCAGTGGCAAAGCACCTGCCTGGCAAGCACAGGTCTTGAGTTCAATTCCCAGCACACACACACACACACACACACACGCACGCACGCACACACACACTCACACAATTAATAAATGTGAAGTAGTAAAATAGGTAAGAATGTTTCATCTACCCAACAATTTATTGTACATTAAAATAACCATATTTAAATTACTTGATTCCATTTTGGGAAATAAGGTATTCATTTTTTCTTACTTATATGCATTATAATATGCTAATAGTTCTGGCTTTGTCATGCATCCTGTGTATGTCTACTTCTGGTCCATGTGGAATATGTATGTTGTATTTATAATATGTTTTACATTGTTAAATGTCAACATAAGATAATATTTATCTTAACTTCAGTAAGATTCCCAGTTTACAACACTGCCAGTATTTACCAAGTAACTTTATTATGATCTCACTGTTTTGCCTTAGGAAATACTTTATCTTTTTTTTAAAGACATATTAGGGTCATTTCAAGGTGCGACAATGAATTTAAGAATACATAATAGTTCCATTTTTTAAAAAGTTTCTGTTAGTAATTCTGTTTTGTTTTCAGGCTGCTTCCTGCATACATAGGAAACAAAACAAAATATTTACATAGTAAATATCAATTTTGTTGAAAATAAATACTACTCAGAATGCAGTACAAAAATAAGTACAAACTTATAAAATGACAGGGAAAGGTGAAAACATTTAAAATAAATCCACACTTTGTCATCTAAATGAACTTTGAAAATGAAGGGAGCTAAGATTACATCACATTTATAGGTAAATGCTTTACAAGAAAGAATTTTTACATACTACTGAATATGCTATGGACCATATTATCATTGTAGAGCATATGTTCTTTGGAAGAAAGAGAACATAAACCCACTATATAGATGAAAATGGCAATGTTTAGAATCACTTGAGAGACATGCTCAACTTCTAAACTTTAACAGATCTATAATGAACCTGCAAATTAAGAATTAACACCTGTTCTGAATCATTATCCCTAGTAAAATATCAAGTAGAGACTTATTTGTGTATGGGAAATGTCTTTATTCTTTTAGGTCAGCTGCTAATATGCATCATTTACATAAATGTTTCTATTAGCAGACTCATCTATTAGCAGGGGGAATGCTGGTAAATTACAAATTCTTTGGCAACTTTTTCAACTAGGATAACCTGGGAGAGTAATCCAGAGTCACTAATCAAAAAATTTCCAAAGTTGTAAGTAGGAAAATGCTATCTCAGAAAAAGCAATGTCAGAAGAATAAAAAGATAGTTGTTCTTCAGTCATGCTTAGGAGAAATATATTGGGTGTTGGTCATGAAAAGAACAAGAGTGTCAAAAGAGTTGTCGCAGCACTTTTCAGCAGGGATAATAGAAAATAAATGAACCTTATTGATCACTCTTCTCTCTTATGGATCAGAATACTGCCAAGTACATTATCAAGTTATAATACCCATAATAAAAGCTCATCATCAATTTACTACTAAACATTAATGTGTTCCATATACATTTCAATGACAGGTTTGAGACACATAAAGGGGTTGAAATGGGTCAAAAATCAAAAAAGAGGTAAAAATCTTGCAGATGTCTTGGAATCAGTGATACATTTCTTTGTTTCTACATGGTTAGTACTTAGAGGACTACTGTTTATACAATAGGTACTGACTAATTCAATGCTGGTTGAGAAAATATGAGGGGGAGGGCCGCTGTCAAGAGTAATTTAATTCTATCAAAAGATATCATGTATTTTTAGAATTCTCTAAGGATTCCTTTGTTCCAATTAAATCTTTGTTCAAAATTTTGCTCACTCCTATGTAGTCCATCTTTACTGAAGTTTGATAATTTCTGAAAATAGAAAACACCCTGATTGCAGCTATAAAAATACAATCCTTTACAACTGAGCAGAAAGTAAAGAATTATGGCTAAACATTTATCGTGTCAGATTAGTTTTCCAAAACTTTTCTAATATGTATACTGTACAAAGCAATATGATAAACACCTCGAAGGAAGAAGAGAAAATATGATTACTGATCTTAAAGATGGTAAGTTTCAAAGAATACCTGAGCAAAGGATACCTGAGCAATGGCAGTTCAAGGCTAATAATTATAAGGAATATAAATAAACAGAAAGATAAATGAATAAGGAATTTCAGAGATAATAGGGAATTTATGAGTATGCCTAAAGAAAAAGGAAAACTTAACTGGCAGAAATGATGGGTAAAAAGCTCTCAAATGTTGTCCCTTTAGGAGTAGTATGAAGAATAAAAGGTGGGTGAGTGGGAAAGGGCTTTGAGAGCAGAAAACCACTGAAGATTGAAGAGGGATAATTATGAGTGATCTCAATGCTCCCAGACTTTCTCTCTGGCAGTGTCTACTTGCTTTTTTGCTGCGAACTTGTTATTTATAAGTCATTTAATGTAAGTTAATAAATGTCAGCAAGATTCAAAGAGTATATTTTAATTTAAACAATCATTCTCATCTTTTGAGTTTCTCTATCAAAATTAACCAACTCAAAAGCTTGCCGAAAAAAAATCAAGTGTTGAATTGGGAAGATGGAGCAGGGGTATGTGTGTGTGTGCATGTGTGAGTGGGGATGGGGGAGAAACATCTCATTCTAAAGAGCCACATTCTCTAAGGATGTACTGCTACTGTTACTCTCTTTCTCTTCACCTTATTTGCTTTCTTCAGAACCCTTGCATTACTACAATTCTACTTTCATGTTTGTATCTAGGCATTTTCTGCTCAATTTTCTGATGAAATGGTAAACTTAGTGAAGGCCAGTAATTGCTTACTTATTACTTAACAGAACACAGTATGTAGTGTCAGGAACATATATGGTGATCCATTTCCTGGTCAAAAAATTATCTATAATGAGAGAAAAGTTGTCATTATTTATCTTGAGATTTAGGTTGTTCGTAATGATATAAAGTTTACAGAGAGATAATTATTATTTTTTAAAAGATTACTAAACATCTCTACTATTTGTACCCTCTGTTCTCTTCACAAGTATATTAGAAGCATAAAACATCTTTTTTTTGTATCAATTTCTGCTTTGCTCCAATGAATATGCTGAGCTCAGAGCACCAGTAAAAGGTATGTCATCAAATTATACCATGAATAAAAAGAAGAATCACTGTTCTAGAATTTTAACTAAGATCATACTGGCTAAAAATTCTAAATTTATTACACTAATTTTACTAATTTAGTGAGAAGACAAATCAAGGAAGGGTAGTTGTGACTTCAGTAGGTCAAAAAGATGGAGATGTGAAACTGATATCATTGATACATGTATATTATTGTGAAACACATGAAATTGCCATTTTTTGGTTAGTCGATATCGGTGCTTATAGTGAATTCAGTGTCTTGTGTTATTGTATTCCTAGAATCTTTTTATTAATATACTACTTCAAGTGCTAAGCATGTGATACTGAATTCTAAGCTGTAATTGGTATTAACAATTAACTGAAATAAACTTGAAAGAGTCTCTAGAGTTAATAGTGGCAAAGTATTTTTATACATACTTGTGAAGGTCAACAATCTGCAAACTGACACCTCTAAAATGCTTGCAGTATACTTATAAATAGATTCATAAATTATCACCATGGAATATTGTTTTGTAGACAACTTATACAATCCTTGACGTGGAAAAATTAAATTTCTCCTCAATTTCACAGTAAAGTATACACATATATATGTGTATTTTAGTATGAATACATAATACATAGACATCTGTGTGTACACTGAAATTTGTGGAAACTGGTTTATGGGACAATTGATATGGTTCAATTATATTCACTTTTATAAATCTTTCAGATTGTCACTACTGGAAAAATAATAGATTCTTTGTGAAGTATCTGGTTTTTTTTTTTAACAAATAATTTAAATCTGCTAAAGATTCAACACTATGACATGAAATAGAAATACAGATGCTTTATTTACAAATGTAAATTTTCTTCAGATTATGACTTAAATTTTTCAAAATGCTGTTTACTTTTTGTGAGAAACATTGAGCCAAACAAGGATCATTCCATGAGGAAATGATGTTCTGGAAACCCCCTCCCCAGTTGAGGCCTGGTATAGATGGCTCTGCTGTGTCCCTAGCACCAGGGCACGCTATCTCAGCACTCTCCACATTCTTCTGAAATCAATGCTATTTGATTTTACTAAGCAGACTCTGAGCTCAAAGAGAGAAAAGATTTTTTTCATATCCCTACACCCAGTGGCTAACACATAACAAATATTGAACTGTATTTCTTATGTTCATTGAATAAAGGAACAAATACCCCTTAAAATTTCCATGAGAGAAAATTTAAAACTCTATCTTATATAATGTTCATGCTTATATTCAACATATTTGGCTAAAGTCATTATGCAATTTTATCTTCTGAAAACAGAGTTAATATTGTTACTGCAACACATCTGATTTTAAAAATATCTCACAGAATTTTTGGTTTGTTTTGTTTTTAAACTCTTTGACAATAAGCACTGACTGCTCTTCATGTACTGACTTTATCTAAACTTGATGTCTAGTTTGCAGCCTTCAGATTACACCTATTTTAGCTATGCTCCTTTATTTGAAAATTAATGCACATCATCCACATTAGGCTCAATGAATCTACGTAAGTTGCCTGTGTTCCTCTGCAGGAATCACCTCATTACCTCTCTATCTCTGTGAAGTCAGTAACTGCAGGAAGCTTCTGCTGCAGATCAAAGTTCATTCAAACCTGTCTATGTTTACTCCCATCTTAAAGACACACTGTTCTTAACTGCATCTCTTTTCTACCCACAGAGAATGCTGATGTTTATAACAAATACTTTGCCTGGGGAGTTTATATTTTTTTCAAATTGCTCCATGTTAGAATGATGCTAACAGTACTTCTTGTGTGAAATAAAATTCAAAGCTAGATATTTTATGGATGATAACTCATTCACAAACATAATGTTAGGATTCACACAGATTTCAAATTTTATATAGTCCATGTTTCAACTCATGTTTGACTAGCTTTATAGTGCTCCAGATAAAATGGTTTCCTTCTATTCATGTTCTCAAAAATGAAAACGATTTCCTGGTTCAAAACATGTTGTAAAATCTAATAGGAGCTGCTCTTACTTTACACGAGGGAATTTTAAGGAAGACTTAGTATGTACTGCAATAGTGTGTGAATATGTGGAGGTATAATTAAAATGTAGCATTCATAATAATTTGAGAAACTCATTATGTAATGAGTATGAATATGAATATATTTATATAAAAGAAACTACATGATATTTAAACTTGTATATCTGGGTATTTCACTTAATATTGTTCTCAAGTTGCATCTATGTGCCCACAAATATCTCAAGTTTATCTTTCTCTATGGCAAAGTGTATTGTGTATAAATACCATATGTTTGTGATCCATTCATCAGTTGATGAACAGATATGCTGTTCCTAAGAACAAGCTATTATAAAAATTGATGCTATGAACATGGGTATGGATATATCCCTGTAATATGACATTAACTCTTTTTATTTTTATTTATATTTTTCTTGAAGAATCTCCACACTGATTTCCACAGTGGCTGTACTACTTTATATTCCTACTGACAATATAGGACAATTTCCTTTCCCACTACATTCTTGCCAGCACTTGTTATTATTTGATTTTTTAATGATGGCCATTCTTTCTGGGGAAAGGTGGCATCTCAGTGCAATTTTAAATTGCATTTATCTAATGCCGAACTTTTTTTTTTTCATTTTCTTATTGGCCATTTGTATTTCTTCTGAGAAGTATCTATTCATTTCAGTTGATTTTTTTATTGATTCTTTTCTTTTGGGAGGCCTTATTATTTTAATTCTTTATTTATTCTAGATGTTAGTCCTCTGTCTGAGGAACAGCTGGCAAAAATATTTTCCCATTCTGTAAGTGATCTCTTCACTCCATTGATTGTTTCTTTTGCTGTGCAGAAACTTTTTACTTTGATTTCCATTTGTTGATTGTTGGTACTGTTTCTTGTGCCACTGGTGTTCTGTTCAGAAAGTTATCTACACCTATATCTTCAATAGTCTTACCTATTTTATCTTCAAGAAGATTAGGTTTCTGTTTTAATATTTAAATCTTTGATTCATTTTTATGTTATTTTACTACATGATGAGACACAAGCTCTGGACCCATTCTTGTGCAATTTTCCCAGAACCATTTATTAAAGACACTTCTTTCCTCCAGTGTATATTTTTCCCCTCTGAGAAAGACTAATAGCTCAAGGTGCCTGAATTATTTCTGCTTCCTCTATTCTGATTCACTGGTTTAAATGCATATTTTGTTCCAGTACCATGCTCTTTTAGTCACAGTAGCTTTTGTAGTATAATTTCAAATATGGAATTGTGACAACTCTGGCTTTGATTTTCTTACCCAGGACTGCTTTTGCTATTCTGATCTTTTGGTACCATATGAATTTTAGGATTGTTTTTTCTAGATCTGTGAAAAATGAGGTTGATACTTTGAATGGGATTGTATTCAATCTGTATGTCAGTTTTGGAAATATAGTCATTTTGGGTTTTGTTTGTTTGTATGTTGTTGCCTATCCAAGTACAGGGGATAGCTTTTCATTTTCACATGTCCATTTCAATTTCTTTTTTCAGAGTGATGCAATTTTCATTGTAAAGTTCTTTCACTTCCTCAATTAGGTTAATTTCTAAGTATTTAATTTCTCTTGTTGCTTTAGTAATTGACATTGTTTTCCTAATTTCTTTCTAAGTCAGTTCTTAGCACATTTGAATGCTGTTAAATTTTTTGTGTGTTTACTTTGTACTCTACATTGCTAAATTTGGTTTTTAATTCTAAGACTCTTTTGTGGAATTTTTTGGGTCCCCTGGGTGGAGGATCATTTCATCCGCAAATGATGATACTTTAACTTTGTCCATATATATATATCCCTTTTATTTCTTTCACTTTCTTGATTGTTCTTGCTAGTGTTTCAAGGTCTATGTTGAACTGGAGTGGTAATAATTGATATCCTTGTCCTCTCCTGATTTAGAGAGAAAGCTTTCAGTTTTCCTCCATTCATTATGAGCTGCCAGTGGGTTTTTCAAATGACTTTTAATATATTGAGTTAAGTTCCTTCTATACCCATTGTCTTCAGGGTTTTTAATAACAAATGGCTATTGAATTTTGTTAGTAGCTTTCTCTATATCTAATGACATACCATGTGATTTTTGTTTTTGCTTCTGTTTAAGTGATGAGTTACATTTGTTGATTTGTATACATTGAACCATTCTTTCTTCCCTAAAATAAAGCCTTCTCAGTCATGATAGCATTATCTTTTTGTGGATTTGTTGAATTCTATTTGCCATATCTCATTGAAGATTTTTGCATCTATACTTGTTAAAGAGTTTGGCCCCTAGTTCACTTTTATAGTTGGAACTTTGTCTGATTTTGGGATCAGGGTAAAGCTAGCTTCCAATTATGATTTTGAAGGTACCCCTTCCTCTTGATTTCATCAAAGAATTTGAGGAGCATTGATGTTAGATCTTTCATGAAGTTCTTGGAGAAGTCACGAATGAATCCATCAGATCTTAGGCTTTTCTTAGTTGGTAGATTGTTTTACTAATGTTTCAGTTTCATTGATGGCTATTGAATTATTAAAGATTTTAAATCTCTTTGATTCAGTTTTTGTAATATATATCTAGGAATCCTTGCATTTTTTCTGAGTTCTCCAATTTTGGCATACAGGTGTGTGAAATAGTTGGTAATTTGTTAGATTTTGGCAGTATCCACTGGGATTTCATCATTTTCATTTATTTCTATTTTCTATTTTTACTTGCCTTTTTATTTCTAATTGCATTGATTTGTGTAAATCTTTTTGGTTAAGGTTGACTGAGTTTGCCTATTCTGCTTATTCTTTCAAAAAACCACCTCTTTGTTTCATTGATTCTTTGTGTTGTATTTCATTCTCCATCTCATTTATTTCTGACCTTTATAATTTCCTTCCTGTACAAACTCTGGCCTTGGATTCTTCTTGTTTTTCTAGAAACTTGACATGAATCTTTTAGTTGTTTATTTGGGCTTGTTCTGTTTTTCTGATGTGGCACTCCCCTTGATAGGACTGCTTTCATTGGTTCCCATAGGGTTTGCTGTCAGACTAAACAGCTTCATTGTATCCCAAAAGTTCTATCATTGTATCATTAAATTCTAGAACTATCTTTTTTCTTCCTTAATTTTGTACGTGACTCATTGATTATTCAAAACGGTGTTATTTAATTTCCATGTTTGCAGAGTTTCTGTGGTTTCTTCTCCTATTGATTTCTAGTTTCACTGCACTGTGATCTGATAATTTTCATAGTAAAATTCCAATTATTTGCCATTTTTCTTAACCATGCTTTATTAGTTAGTATGTGGCCTATTTTGGAGAAACTATAATGAGCCGCTGAAAAGAATGTGTATTCTATTGTTGGGTGGAACATTCTGTGAATATTCATTAAGTACACTTATTCAGAGGTTTGGTTCAATTCTGTAATTTCTTTGTCAATTTTTTGTTTTGTTGCTCCATTGATGATAGTGAAAATCCCCTTCTATTTTTGTGGTAATGTTTATTTAATCTCTAATGTCCATCGATTTTTGCTTTATGAATTCAGTTATACTGTGGCTTGGTGCATATGTGTTTATAATTGGTATCTTTTTTTTATTTTATTTTAGATATCAAAACAGAAAATAGGACAGAAATAATACAGAATTACAAAAACAAAAACAACAACAAAATAACAGTAAGAAATCAACACTAGTTAAAACATTCCATATTGTTATCTTAAAAGTAGTTGTTCAGGTTACAAGATCAAGGGCATAAAAATGATCTAGCAATAAAACAATGACAGCACAAATTGTTCTTTTTGATGAACAGAGATTAGTAGTATAGTTATTTTGCACATGTATACATACATACAGTTATACATGTAAACCTACATACATAAAATCTTTTCCTTTCTTCCATTTCCCATTTCCCCTATCCCAGTTGTTCTTTCTTTCTGAGCCCTTTCTTTCCCTTTCATTATTGCAATATCTATTGTACATTTTGGATCTTATTACTCTTTCAGTTTTTTTTATTACTATTTATTTTTTACATTAGGAAGACAATATGATATTTATAAATGTGGGCCTGATTTATTTCACTTATGAATATAGTTTCAAGTTGCCTCCATTTACCCATAAAAGCTTCAAGATTATCTTTTTTATAACTGTGTAATATTCCATTGTATAAAAATTTTGCATATTTTTTATCCATTCCTCGGTTGATGGGCATTTCAGTTGTTTCCAAGATTTAGCTATTACAAGTTGTGCTGCTATAAACATGGGTACACATATATCACTGTGGTATTATGATTTTAATTCTTTTGGGAAGATACCCAGAAGGGGAATAGCTGGGTTGAATGGGACCTCCAATCCTAATTTTTTGAGAAATCTCTATACTGATTTCCATAGTGGTCATACCAGTCTATGTTTCCACCAACAGTGGAGAAGTGTTCCTTTTTCCCCGCAGTCCCACCAACATTTGTTATCTGTTGATTTCTTGATGGCAGCCATTCTTTCTGGAGTGAGATGGAATCTTAATGATGTTTTAATTTGCATTTCTTGAATGACCAGTGCTGTTGAACATTTCTTCATGTATTTATTTGCCATTTGTATTTCTTCATCTGAGAAGTGTGTGTTCAACTCAGATGCACAATTTTGGATTGGGTCTCTGAATTTGAGGGGCCTGATGTTTTTCAATTCTTTATATGTTCTAGATAGAAGTCCTTTGTCTGAGGGACAGCTGGCTAAAATTCTCTCCCATTCTGTGGGGTTTTTCTTCACTCTGTTGCTGATTTCTTTTAAAGAACAAAAACTTTTTAATAAGATGAGATCCCAGTTGTTGATTCTTTGAAGTACTTCCCATGAGATTTGCGTTTTGTTCATGAACTCTTTGCCTACCCCTATGTCTTCAAGATTTCTGCCTACCTTGTCTTCCAGTAGATTTAGTGTTTCTGTTTTATTATTTAGATCTTTGATCCATTTTGACTTCACATAGTGCACAGTGATAGACCTGGGTCTAGTTTCAGTCTTTGGCAAGTGGAAAGCCAATTTTTCTAGCACTATATATTAAAGAGGCTTTCTTCCAGTGGACATGTTTAGCCCCTTTGTCAAATATAAGGTGGCTCAGTG
>RJWT010030652.1:0-14573 GCA_004365215.1 Cuniculus paca | reverse complement strand
AAAATGTGAAAATCAAACTTTTATAAATAAGGCGGAGAAGAGGAGTTGAAGGGAGGGGAAGGGAATGAGAAAGAAAGGAGAAGCCAAATGTATGATGTAGAGGTACAAATTTTCTATGATAAAGGTTATCATTACGTATATCTAAAATGTACCCATAAAATAAAAAGTTTTTTAAAATGTTAACTGAAAATACAAAACAAAGTAAGTGACTGCCCTGCTGTAAACTCTCCTCCAAAGAGGTCCTTTGTAGACTTGAATAAAACACAGCCCCTGGAGACCTCCTCACCCTGTCTTCTACATACACTCTTTAAGGCAACAAATACATACTAAGCACCTACTGTGTGTCAGACACTGCACTAGATGCCAGGGATGCAGCAGTGATCCAAACCAACACTAATCCTGCCTGTGTGGATCTGGCATGCTGCCTTCTTCTGCGACAAGCCCATTCCCCCAGAAGGCCTTAGTACTTCCTGAAATTATCTAATTTCAAGTTCATTTACACGTGGCTGTGAGCTCAAGGAGGAGGGCTGGGCTCTTCTCTCCACTGCTCATAGCTGCATCCTTACGTCTAGAGTAGTCTTGTTTACAGTCAGACCTCAGCAATAGTTGCAGAAATATTAGCTAACATTTAGCAATCTTTTTCATATGCACCTGGTCCTCCTGTTTTAAATCGTGTGCAGGTGACAGCAGGTGTGTATGTGTGCGGTACTGGGGACTGACCCCAAGTCCTTTGCACTGAGCTAAATGCCCAACCCCTTTTGATATTTTATTTAGAAACAGGTTCTCTCTAACTCCTAAACTGCCTAAACTGGACTGGAATCTACAGTCCTCCAGCTGTTGCCTCCCAGAGCGCAGGGATGACAGGTGTGTACCACCACACCTGGTTATATGTACCTGTCTAATCCTGCAAACGAGCACTATTACCTAAAAGTGTTAAACGGGTTCAGGGAATGTAAACTGTGAACTCGAGTAGTCTGGCTTCACCCCTCCTGTTGCTAACCTATGCACAAGCTGCCTCTAAGTGATTGAGTGAACGAATTCATCGGACTGGCCCAGGTCCAAATCCTAGCTCTGCCGCTTCTCCTTGTGACGTAGGAGGGCTAACCGATTTACCCCTGGACTTCTGATTCCTTGCTCTTAAAGGCCAAGTTCCTCCTGGTTCACCGAGATAAGATGCGGGAGGAGACTGTCTCAAAGACTCCGCACATGCACACACGCACGCACGCACACCCCGATAACAGCGAGGAGGGAGGTCGCAGCGAGGGGGGCTGCGCGGGGTCACCGCCCGGCCGAGGTGCGCGGCTGCCGGCAGCGCGAGTCTCCGGCTCCCAGGTTGATCCTGTTTGCCTACGCCCTACCTGGGGCCCCAGGCGCCGTCTCCGCCCCGCACCCCAACCCACCCCCGAGCCCGGGGAGCGCCTGGGTGCCCTGCAGATCCACTGGTGCGTGAGTCCCCGACCTCAGGCGGCGGCGGCGGCCGTGGGGGAGCGCCCACCCTGTAGGCGAGGGGATCGGGCTGCCCCGCCCCTCCGCCCGATTTCTCGGGGGAGGGAGGCGCCCGGCGCTCGACCTTAACCCGCCCGCCGCTGGGAGCGCGAGCCGGAGCAGAAGGCGCCGACCTGCGGAGATGGAGGCGGCCGGCACCTGGGCGCTGCTGCTCGTCCTGCTGCTACTCCTGCTGAGCCTGGCGCTGCCTGCGAGCCGGGCCCGAGGCCACCTGCCCCCGGGGCCCGCGGTGCTGCCGCTGCTGGGGAACCTGCTGCAGCTGCGACCCGGGGCGCTGTACTCCGGGCTGCTGCGGGTGAGGAGTCGCGGGGCGTCTCGGCGAGCGGCGGGGGTGCCCTGGAGAGGATCCTGAGCGCCAGGGCAGAGGGCCCCTCGCGCACCCTAGGAAGGAGGCGGGGCAAGGGTCCCGTTGTAGAAGGACTGCAGTGCCCAGGGCTGGGGCCAGGAGCAGATTGTCCAGGCTGAGAAGGCGAGGGACGCACTGGAGAGAGGATCCCGGGCTGGGGGACCAGGGCTCAGGAGAAGCAGAGCCGGAAACATCCTGGAGAAGTGGTGAGAGCAGGAAGCAGGGTCTAGAGGGTCAGGGGTCGCATCCGGAGGGGCCCTCAGTGCTGGGAAAGTGGCTGAGAAACAGGAGCCCTCAAGGCCACGAGTCGCTGGATTTTAGTGGGTTTGACCTACGGGGAGGGGACACAGGAGAAAGGCTTGGGGATACTGGGGACCGTGGAGCCTGAGAAGAGTCTGGAGGTTTGCAGGTTCTAGCAGGGGTGGGCCAGGCTGGCGGAGTCTGGAGGAATGGCCGTGGGAGGGTGAGTGTAGCATAGCTAGGAGGGAACTGAGCATTCCTGGAAGGACGGGGAGTCCTTCCAACCAGCATGGGGGTGGAAAGAGGTTCCCCATTCTGAAAGATTCTGAGAGACTTTAAAGAAGTAGGAAGGGATGGGCGTCTTTGGGGAAAGAGGGCACAGGTGCTCAGCAGTATCTGCTCTATAAATTGAGGGTTTTAGCAGTGACTGGGAGGCAGCCAGATTTGGGAGGAAGGGGGATGAATAATGAGACCAAAGTTGGTTCTGGATTGTCCTGGGGCAAGAGGTTAGGGTCTGGCCAGAAGAACTGGGAACTGGAGAACATGTTTGGGGTGGGGGTGCTGGGAGCCTGGTGCAAAAAGAACTGAGCCTCCCGAGGAGGTTTATTCTGCAACCAGGTGTGGCTCGCGTCTGCAATCCCAGCGCTGCACCAGGCTGAGGAAGGAGGATGTCAAGTCCAACAGACAGGGTCTGTTTCTGCTTAAGGGGAAGAGACAAGGTTCTGGTCAAGGAGGAAGAAGCCAGATCAGATAACGCATCCAGGGCGAGAGGCAGTGCAGTCCCCAGCCCCACAGCAGCCGCCCCGTCTCCTCCTCTGCCCACAGCTAAGTAAGAAGTATGGGCCGGTGTTCACTGTTCACCTGGGCCCCTGGCGTCGCGTGGTGGTCCTGGTTGGGCACGAGGCTGTGCAGGAGGCCTTGGGAGATCAGGCCGAGGAATTCAGTGGGCGAGGAACCTTGGCTACGCTGGATCAGATTTTTAACAGTCATGGTAAGTCATGAGACGAGATGGGAACTACTGAGTCCTGCGGGCACTTGCAGGTATGTGGCTTTCACGGGTGGCTTAGTGACTCTGATTCTTTGTCTATAAAGTGGGCTAAGACTTAGGCCTATCCTATAGGGTTGTACTAAAGATGGAATGAGGGTGGGGCCTGGGCACATACTAATTGGCAGGCTTTATCAGTAACGGTCACTGAGCCAGATGAACACGGCTTGCAATAAGCAAGCACCTCAGAAATGTAGACATCCTTCTCTGGTCACACAGAAAGCAGCAGCCCATGGCTTCCTCTGCTGGCAACACAGCAGTGACAAAGGCAGCCCGTCTTGCTCCTCCGGGGCACCCAGGCTAGTGGGAAACTAGACCTGCACCAGATAGTGACTGCGCAGAGCAGTCCTCCGGGACAGGGAGGTGCAGGCCTGCATGGGGGAGTCCCTGGAACTATGTGGACATTCCTGACGCAGCATGTTGGTGCAGAACGTCTAGGAAGTCTGCCTGAAAGAGATGATGTCTGAGTGAAGACTCAGGATGACTGGGAAGGGTATTCCCAGCAGAAAGGGCAGTGTGTACAAAAGCAAGGGGGTGGGAGAAGACACGTTCATCCGCTCAACTGATAATCTCATTGTGCCTGGTCCTGTGCTGGGTCCTGAGGCACAGGTGACCAGTCAGATGCAGTGTCTTCTCGCAGGGGTCTTGTAGGAAGACCGCAGAGGGAGGGAGTAGAATTCTACAATGACAGCTGGACATGAGGACCTGTACTGGTGGTGGAGGGGATCAGGGAGGGCTTCTTGGGGGAGAGGCTGTTTGAGCTGAGACATGAAGGATGCATGGAGTTAGTTCATCAAGGATGGGGGTCATGAGTAACGCAGGCATGAGGACAGCAGGGACACAGACCTGGGGGAAGGGTCATGACACCTTTGAGGAAGTGAGAGGAAGCTGCTGCAGTTGTAGCAGTTGAGTAATAAAACCAAGAAGTCTACAGGGCTCTGGTTACCCAGGACCTGTGAGTCACACCACAGAGGTTGTCTTTGGTTATCCTGGGAGCCTGTTTTTGTTTATTTGGGAGGGGGTTGTACTGGAGATTGAACCCAGGGCCTTTACACTGAACTATATCACCAAATCCTTCATTATTTATTTATTTGAGGCAGGGCCCCACGAAGCCACTAAATTGCAGTCACGAGATCCTCCTATCTCAGCCTCCTAGGTGCTGGCTTATAGGTGTTAACTACCACACCCAGCTGGAACTGTGGATTTTAAGCAGGATAGGGCTACAGGCAGAGCTGGAAAAATCCTCTAGGTGCTATACAGGGGACAAAATGAATGCTGATACCCCTAGGAAGGGAACCAGCTGGGCCTGTGCAGGTGCCAGGGGATGGGGAGGTAGGGAGGAGTAGGGCCAGGGACCAGGAGATGGATGATGGACTGAGATGGGGAGAGGTAAGGCACTGAGGCAAGTTTGGGCCAAAGGGGTCCAGGAAATGTCCTGGGGCTACTGCAGGCTGTGATTCAACAGGTGGGAACACTGAGAGCTCAGAGACGGGAAGGTCTGTCCAGAGCAGGTGTCTTGAATGAAGAAGGAAAATAGTGTAGTTTCACCCTCTTCCCTCTGTTCGCACTTCCGACTGTGAGGCAGTGGTGCTTCATAAATGCTGAGGTAGGCAGGTGGGAAGAAAAGAAAAGGGATTGAATGGCAGATGGGTGGAGAAAGGAATGACTCTTCACCCATCTTTGTTAATTACAGAGCAGGAGCCATGAGGTAGCTCATGCTCAGGAAAATGTCCCCTTTAATCCGAAGTCAAAGGATAGAGGAACCGATTCAATTATGTATTTATTGAGCACCTGGTGAGTCCTCTTCCCTCGGCCAGACCAGTTGGTCCCTCCTAGACTCTGGCTTTCCACACAGGAGTTTTCTTTGCCAATGGGGAGCGGTGGAGGCAGCTGAGGAAGTTCACCATGCTGGCTCTGCGGGACCTGGGCATGGGGAAGCGAGAAGGCGAGGAGCTGATCCAGGCGGAAGTCCAGCGTCTGGTGGAGGCGTTCCAGAGGACAGAAGGTCAGCAGGGCGGGGCCAGCTCACTGTGGCTGGGGGGAGGGGTCCAGCCCAGCCCAGGGAAAGTAAGGAGGGGAAGCCTGGGGCCCTGGGCCTGGGCTGGGGGCGCTGTTCATCTCCACCTCTCTGTCTCTGTCTCTGTCTCTGTCTGTGTCCTGCCATCATCCAGCATCCATGTCTCTCAGACTGTTATGTTTTATTTTGTGGTAGTAGAGATTGAATGAGGACCTCTGCTCTGAGATGCATCCCCAGACTTTGTAAATTTTATTTCAAGACAGGGTCTCTCTAAGTCACTGGTTGGCTCAGGTTGGGCTTGAACTTGTGATTCTCCTGTGTCCGTCTTCCAGAAAATTACAGCTGTGCACTACCATGCCCATTTCTTTCTGCTTTCTTCTTTCCCTCCTTTTTTCTGTTTGACCTCATCTGTCCATCTCATCTCCCTGCCTGCCTCTGACTATCTCTGTCTTTCTCCCTGCCTGTCTTTCTCTGTGTATTCCTGTTAGTCTGTCCCTGTGTCTCTCCCTGTCAGTCCACTGTCCATCCATCTGTCTGTCTGTGGGTATGTCCACACCTGTCTCTCTCTGGTTGGGTCCAATGTCCACTCTATCCCTGCATTTGCTCCACGCTGGTTTCCCTCTGCATGCCCACAGCCTTCTCCTTCCCTCCCCACCCCACAGGACATCCATTTGATCCCTCCCTGCTGCTGGCCCAGGCCACCTCCAACATCATCTGCTCACTCCTCTTTGGCCTCCGCTTCTCCTACGAGGATGAGGAGTTCCAGGCTGTGATCCGGGCAGCTGGTGGTACTTTGCTGGGGATCAGCTCCGCATGGGGCCAGGTAGATGGATGGGACCGCTTTCTGGGCACCTGCCTCAAAAGTTCCTGCCAAGCCCCTTGAAAACCAGCGGTGCTTCCTCCTGCAGATCTACGAGATGTTCTCCTGGCTCCTGCAGTCACTGCCTGGCCCTAACACACATCTCCTCCGACACTTGGGTACCCTGGCTGCCTTCACTTCCCGGCAGGTGCAGCGGCACCAGGGCAACCTGGACACCTCAGGACATGCTCATGATCTTGTTGATGCCTTCTTGCGGAAGATGGCACAGGTGGGGAAGGTTGGGGGAGGCCTCGGGGGTCCCTCTTGGCTGGTACTGGTGGCATGACTGGTCCCCCTGGGGCCAAGTATACCTGGGCATCTCAACCAGGTCTCTTTCTCCATCTGCCTGTGTGTGCACCTCTTCTCTGTGTGTCCTCCTGCCATTCACCTCTCGGTCTCTTTCTGCGCATTGTTCTCACTTCCTCTCCTGGGCCCACTCAGAAAGCCTTGGAGAGCTGGCATCTCACTCTCCCTTGTGTCTGCTCTTTCCTCCCTCCCTCCTCACCCCTGTGATCTGGCCCTGTGCCCAGGGTCCTGCCACCAGCAAGTCTCATGGTCACTTACACCACCCACTGCCTGTTTCCCCATCCACACTAGATGTGAATTACAATTAGGTAATTTGAGAAGCCTTGTAATTTAGAATTATGTTAATAAAGTCTACTTTATGAATTATATAAGAACAATTTCTTATTATAAGAGAAAAGGAAAAAAATTTTTTTTCTTAACCCTGTGGCCCCATTTCTCTCTCTCTCACTCTTGCTCTCTGTGTTTCTCTGTTGGTAGCTAGGATTGAATCCAGTTGAACCCAGGGCCTTTGAAACAAGTCACATCTCAACCCTTTTTATTTTGCATTTTGAGACAGGGTTTTGCCAAGTCACTAAACTACCCAGGCTGGGCTCAAATTTGCAGTGCCCCTTCCTCAGCCTCCCAGAGTGTTGGGATCACAGGTATATATTACCATACCCACTATACTTTCATTTAAAAAGCAAAATGTTTTTAGGCTGAGGATGTAGCTCAGTGGTAGGGCACATTCTTAGCAGGAGGGAGACCCTGGGTTGAATCCCCAGCTCCAACCAGTGCAGGGTTCAGGGAAGAGGGGTGCCATTTTTAAAAGTTCTTTTCCATCACACTGGGGATGGAACCTAGGTCCTCATTCATACAAAGCCACACCCTACCACTGAGCCACACCCCCAACCCAATAAAAATTTTAACTTATTTATTTACTTAATGGTTTTTTGAGCAGAGTCTTTCTATGTAGTTTAGACTGGCCTTGAATTCACTGTGTATACCAGGCTGACCTTGAACTCTTCATATGAAATCCTCCTGTCTCAGCCTCCCAAGTGCTGAGATTACAGGCTTGTACCACCATACCTGGCTCCAACCCAATAAAATTTTAATTGTAATAAAATGCACGTAAAATTTACCATCAGAACCATTGTTAAGTATACAGTTCATTAGTGTTAAACTCATTCATATCATTATATAATCTCCAAAACTTTGTTGTCATTTTTTTATAGTATTAGAGATTGACCTCAATGGTACTTTATCACTGAGCTACATCTCCACCCTTTTTTTTTTTAATTTTAAGATAAGGTCTTGCTAAATTGCCCAGGAAGGACTCAAACTTGCAATCTTCCTGCCTCAGTTTCCCTAAATTCTGGATTATAAGCCTGTGCACCCACATGTGCTTTAGAACTTTTTGCATTTTATGGAACTGAACCTCTATATCCATTAACTAACTACTGCCTGCTTCTACCTCTTTGAAGCTGTTGGCAGTCGCTTTGCTACTTTCATCTGTGAATTTGACCACTCTAGGTATCTCATGTAAGTAGAATCATACAATATTGTCCTTTTGTAACTGGCTTATTTCATTTAGTGCAATGTCCTTAAGGTTCATCCACGCTGTAGGATGTGGCCAGATTTCCTTCCTTTTTAAGCCTGTATATTATTCCCTGGTATGGACTGTGTTTCCCTCAAAATAACAACAAATCGGTGTTAAATAAGATGACCAGAATCATGCAGCAGGTTGCACCTTACTATTCACTTGTTGGGTGGCCACTCTATAATGGCAGGTAAGGCAAGGTGGTTGGAGCTGGCATTTTTGATCTCTGGTTTCCAAGGCTGATTATTTTCTGGTTGGGTCTTATGGAGGGGGGAATATGCCACATTCTTTGTATCTACTCGTCCTTCAGGGATATTTAGGTTGCTTCCACCTTGTGGCCATTGTGACTAATTCTGCTATGAACATAGGTATACAAATATCTTTTTGAGTCCTTACTTTCAATTCTTTTTTGGTTTTTGGAGCTAGGGTATCACCATGTAGTTCAGGCTGGCCTTGAACTCACTACCTAGCCCAGCCTGCCTCAAACTCCCAGCAATCCTCCTACCTTAGATTATTCCCGGGTGCTGGGATTACAGGTGTGCACCACATCCAGCTCCTGCTTTTGATTCTTTTTTTTTTTTTTTTTTTTTTTTTTGCAGCACCGGAGATTGAACTCATGACCTTGTGCTTGCCAGGCAGGCACTTAAGCCACTGAGCTAGATCCTCAGCCCTTGTGTTTTTAAGACAGGGTCTCACTATGCCCTTCAGACTGGCCTTGAGCTCACTTTGTAGCCCAGGCTGGTCTTGAACTCACAACGATCTGCCTGTCTCAGCCTCCCGAGTGCTGGGATTACAGGCATGGCCACCACGCCCGGCTCTGCTTTTGATTCTTTTAGGTATATACACAGTGGAGTTGCTGGACCTTATAGTTACTGTGTTTTCAAAAAAATGTTTCTATTGCAGCACTGGGAATGGACCCCAGGGCACTCTACCACTAAGCTACATCCCTAGCCCTTTTCATTTATTTTTTTTTTATTTTATTTTAAAGAAAATAGGACAAAACAAAACAAAACAGAATGAAAAAAGCAAAAGAAAACAGAATAAAGTCAAACATAATATAGCATTTCAAAGCAGAACACTGCAAGCTACACAGGTTTTCAAAACATAACAACAGGAGATTAACAATGGTTACCCTAGTGTCTCTTGCTTTCTTCAAAATAGTTGTTCCCCTTTTCATTTATTTTAAAGCTTTTCAACCCAGCAAACTAATATCAAGAACCCGCTTGCCAACTTTTCCAAAACATTTATTTAAACTCCCTGGTGAAGCTTTAACTTGCTACTCTGCACCCCAAGACTGTTTTCTCTGAGCCTCTACTTCTCACAACCTATGTTCTCTGAGCCCCTTTTCCTGCTTTCTTCCAGGAGGAGCAGAACCTGAGCACGGAATTCACTGAGAAGAACTTGTTGATGACAGTCACTTATCTGTTGTTTGCTGGGACAGTGACAACTGGTGCTACTGTCCGCTATGCCCTCCTGCTCCTTCTGAAATATCCTGAGGTCCAAAGTAAGAGCCTTTCCCAGCAGCCAGGCTCCAGGGGTAGAAGTGAGGCTTCAGGAGGGCAGAGGAGCAGGTAGAGCAGACCGGTGGAACCAGCATCTGGAGATGAAAATGAGCACAGTGCTTGTGATACCTGGGCAGTGAGAGGCTGGGGGCTGCCAGTTACAATGTGAGGTACAGCAAGCGACGAGGAAGGAGGTGGCTGCAGGGCCTTGTCCCCTTGGCACAGTACCTTATGTGCTGTTCTCAGCCACAGGGAGCCGTGGAAGAATTTTGAGCCGGGAGAATACAGGGTCAAATTTGGATTCTATTAAAATCCTTTAGGCTGCCCTGAAGAACTGGATTGTAAAGGGTGAGAGAGGGTGGCAGGAGCCAAGGGAAAAGCATAAAGGGAAGAGCGTAGGGACCTAAAGGGAGAGGGCAGGGCTGGACAAGGCTGTGAGGGTGAAAAAGGAGCAGAGCAGACAGGTCTTGGAGGATAACAAGGGTAGAAGATGTGCAAGCACCGTGGGAACAGTGGGCCCCTCCTGAAATGGGGCGGGAGGGATGAGGAAAGACCTGGTTTCAAGGGAGACACTCAGGCCACTTTGGAATAATTTGAGTAGGGCCTGGGGCCAGCCACGAGAAGGCATGCAGGAAGTTACAAGACAGTCAGGTCAGGGCTGGAGATTAAAATTTGGGGTCCTCAGCCAGGTTTGTGGTGCACATCTATAATCCCAGCCCTCTGGGAAGCTGAGACAGATTCTCAAGTTTAAGCCCAGCCTGAACAATTTACCATTTTAATGAGAATTTGTCTCCAAAAAAAAAAGTTATAATAAAGGGATAGCGATGTAACTCAGTCCCTGGGTGCAATACTCAGAAATGAAAGAACAAAGATATTAAGGTCCTCACAGCACAGGGAAGGTGAGTGATAAGAGGCAGGGTTGGTAATGAGCTCCGATGAATTCTGGGTCAGACAGCTACATTAAATGCAGGCAGGCCAGTGGGATGGCCAGTGGTGCACCGGTGGAATCAGCTGTAATTTTGGACAAGTGATTTGGGGCATGCTGAGCCTCAGTTTCCTCATCTGGGAAATGGAGCTAGATAATGGTACCTACTGCACAGGTTGCTGTGGGATTAAGAGGACAGATGTAAAGCCCAGCACACCAAACATGCCAGCCCCAGGCTCAGTGAGCATTTGGAGGTTGCTCCTCCCCCCTGCCAGCCTCACCCTAAATCACCACTGCGCAAGACAAGGGGGCTGCCAAGAGGAGGGTCAGAACCCCACAACCCTACTGTCCTCCTTGTTGCAGAGCAGGTACGGGAGGAGCTGATGCGGGAGCTGCCAGCAGGCCAGGCACCCAGCCTGCAGGACAGGGCCCGCCTCCCTTTCACGGACGCAGTTCTGCATGAGGCACAGCGGCTGCTGGCACTCGTGCCCATGGGCATGCCCCACGTTGTCACGAAGACCACTTGCTTCCGAGGGTACACGCTGCCCAAGGTGGGTATGTGGATGGGCAAGGCCCAGCAATGGTCCCTGCCTCAGGACCTCAGTTATTTGCTAAGATAATTGCTATTGGCATATTGGAGCTTTTCTTGTTTGGTTTGTTTTGTTTTGTTTTGTTTTGTTTTGTTTTGTTTTTGGTACTGATGATTGAACCCAGGGCCTCCTTTGTACTGAGCTACATCCTAAGCCCTGTTTTGTGTGTGTGTGTGTGTGTGTGTGTGTGTTTGAGACTGGGTCTCACTAAGTCACTAAATTGCCCAGATTGGGCTCAAATTTGCAGTCCTCCTTCCTCAACCTTCCAGTGCTGAAATTACAGGCCTGGACGTCTTTATTTTAATTTCATTCTATCTGTCGTCCGTCTGTTAGATTTTACTGCAGACCACCAGGGTCTGTCCTCCCCCCCCCTTCTCATTTTTCCCTCCCTCTTCCCCCCTCCTGTGGAATCCCTGCCCCTTCACTGGAAAGCAGCTAAGACCTAGAATCACCACCAGGGGGCGATATAGCCCAGGTCCTGAAGTCAACACAGCTAATCCTTGCTTCATTGTAGAATCAAACCACAGCAGTTTAAGTCTAGCCTCTGTGGCTGCAATCTTGGACAAATCTCTTCATCCTCTGAACCTCAAAATACCCATCTTCTAAACTGGGAACAGTAGTAGCATCATCGTGGGGCTATAAGATAATGCTTGTAAAACTAGCTCGGCTCTTGGTGGATGGGGTTGGGGGAGGATTCTATACACTGGGCAGCAGCAACATAATATTGAGACGCCAGGTGTGGTGAACTATGCATGTAATCCCATCACTCTGGGAGGCTAAGGCAGGAAGATCACAAATTTGAGCCCAGCCTGAGCGACTTAGCAAGACCCTGTCTCAAAATAATAAAATAGGGCCAGGGATATAGCTCAGCAGCATAAGCGGCTGCCTGACAAGCACAAGGTCCTGAGTTTGATTCCTGGTACTACTACTAATAATAATAATAATAGGCTAGGGATGTAGCTTACTGTGAAGGCTCTGGGTTCTACTCCCAGTACTACAAAAAAAAAAAGAAAAGAAAAAAAAGGCATCAATACTTGGGGACCTGACCTAAATATTATTCTTTTCTGTCTTTTTTTCTCTTTGTGAGGTAGAGTCTTGCTATGTAGTTCATAGCAAGCTTTGAACTCACTATGTAATCCAGGCTAGCCTCAAACTCAGCAATCCTCCTGCCTCAGCCTCCCAGGTGCTGGGATTACAGGAGGCATGCTCCATCAAGCCCAGCAGGAAAGTATTATTCTAAATGCTTTCCATGTGTGTTATATTACTTCATCACCAAAGTAGCCCTCTCTAGGTACCAGCCTCATGTCACAGAAGAAATGGTGCTTGTAGCTAGCCAGACACCCTAGCACAGAAATCCGCCTTCCTCTGCCCACTCCCTCACCTGTCTTCAGCCACCAGCCACAACCCCAGGAGACAGAGCTCTGATCTGGGTTGCAGCTGCTGCTCTCCCTGAACCTGGGCCAGGGAACCTTCATGGACAGCGCTCCCCACACACCCTCAGCTTCGCCTCAGAAAGACCACAGCGGCAAAGTGCTGAACTCTGACACATTCCACAGAGAGGTGGCTGAGGATAGGCACAGCTGAATCACAACACACTCCCAAAGTTTCAAAACCAAGTATAAAAATACCATTCTACAAATGGTTACCTTTGCCACGGTTCCCTCATGCTTTTTTACGTCTTGTTTTGTTTCGTTGTAGTTTTTGAGACATGATCTCACTATGCAGATCAGGCTGGCCTTGAACTCTCCCCAATGCTCCTGTGTCAGCCTCCTGAGTGCTAGGATTACAGACATGCACCACCAGACCAATTTAACCTCCTCGTTTTATTTATTTATTTTTTTTTCTGCGGCACCGGGAATTGAACCCACAGCCTTGAGTTTGCCAGGCAGGCACTTAGGCCGCTGAGCTAGAGCTCTGGCCCTAACCTCCTCATTTTAAAGTGGGGGTAATATGCTGGGCATGGTTGCACATCCTTATAATTCCAGCTACCCAGGAGGCTAATGCAGAAAGATTAAAACTTCAAGGCCAGCCTGGGAAATTTATCAAGGTCCTATGTCCAAAAAAAATAAAAAATAGGCATCACAGACTAGTACTATATAGTGACATAAAGTGTCCACGTTAGATTGTAAAGTGAAAAGTCAACTTATTGTATGAAGAATAAATTACTCAGCCAGGCGGGCAAGATGGCATATTTTTACTGCAGTCTCAGCACTGGGGAGGCTGAGGAAAGAAGATTGCCTGGGTACATTAGTGAGTTCAAGGTCAGCCTGAATCACATAGCAAGCCTGTCTCCAAAAACAACAGCAACAACAAAATAAAATAAAAAATAAAAAGACTGGAGTAGAGCAGTAGTGTTTGCATAGTATGTGTGAAACCCTGGTTCTATCTCCAGCGCCGCAAAAAATAAAAAAAGTAAAATTGGAATATTTGTACCTACCCCCTAGACTTGTTCAAAAGATTTAGTGAGACAGACAGTGATGAGTGCCTATAAGCTCAGCACTCTGGGAGGCTGAGGCAGGATGATGGCAAGTCTAAAACCAACCAGGGCAACTCGGTAACTTTACAAGATCCTGTTTCAAAAATAAACAAAAAAATTTTAAAAATAAGAAAAAAGTCTGGGAATGTAGCTTAGTGTGAAGGTCCTGGGTTTATTCACCAGTACTGAAAAAAAAATTAGAGAATGTGCGGATGTGCACACAAGCAAGTATATGTGTGTGTGCTACATGTACCGTGTGCCTGTTGCGTAGAGGTAGTATGTGTGTGTGCTCACAGTTAACGCCCAGTTAACACTGATATCATTGTTTTGGGAACTGGTGTCCCTAGTGCTCCAGGCTGACACTTGGCTGTCCTACACCAAGTGACCCGGCCTGGTAAGAACCACAGTTTTATCATTTCCCTCAGGGCACTGAGGTCTTCCCTCTCCTTGGCTCTGTCCTGCATGACCCTGCAATCTTCGAGCAGCCAGAGGAGTTCAACCCAGGCCGTTTCCTGGACGCAGAAGGACGGTTCAAGAAACCCAAAGCATTCCTGCCGTACTCTTTAGGTGGGGAAGGGGTCCTGGCTGAGGAGGACATTGGTGCCAGCTGGGGGCACACTCCCTGCACCCCAGGTTCACTATTGCCATTCCCACCCCGACCCCAAGGACCTGGGTGTGCACAGGACAGGTTCAACCCCATCCTTCCTCTCCGTCCCAGGTAAGCGCGTCTGCCTTGGAGAGGGCCTGGCACAAGCAGAGCTCTTCCTCTTCTTTGCCACCATCCTGCAAGCCTTTTACCTGGACAGCCCGTGCCCGCCAGCCGCCCTGAGCCTCCAGCCAGCCGTCAGTGGCCTCTTCAACATCCCTCCAGCCTTCCAGCTGCAGGTTCGGCCTGCTGACCTCCACCCCAGTGTGCAGACCAGATGAAAGAGGGTGCTTGGGGAGGTGGGAGCTGCCCAGGATGACGTTACCCAGCCTCAAGCAGCATACGTGGACAGGGTGTGTGTCCAGAGCCCCAGGTCCATACCAAAGGCAGCCCAGTTACACCTGCAGCTGTTTTCCAGAGACGCCACACAGACAGGTGGCCCACACAGCTGCTGTGACACAACCACAGTCATGAAGGCCACAACTGCTGCGTGAATCATCAATGTAGTGCAGTGTGTCTGGAGCCACAAGCAGAGGCTC
>RJWT010030651.1:0-14577 GCA_004365215.1 Cuniculus paca | reverse complement strand
CTGAAACTTTTGGGAAATTTCTCATGGAAAGAACTCTGGAGAAGTGCTTAGGTGGTGTGAACCCTACAAGTAGTTGCAGGACCTTGAGCTGGGTCGTCCATACAGGGTTTGAGTACAGGCTGCTGATTACTGGACCGACCGTCCATGGAAGAGTGTGGGTGAATAGGTTTAGAATATACGGGGTGAAGCTGAATTGGCTGCTTCACGGCTGCGCCTCCCATGTTTAATAGGTTGTGTGCATTCACTCCTGCATGGTTGGAAGGTGTGTATTGTAAGTATGCTGAAGTTAAGTGGCACTGTGCCCTTTTCGTGGAACCAAGTCATATCCTGTGACTCAGACTTCAGAATCTGTAGGCTAGAGATGTAGGCAGGCCGCAGAACACTTACCATACAGAAGGCCCTGGGCCCAGTTGTAGTAATGCACGCACACATACTCACACACGCACACATACAGAGGCTTTAGGGAATGCATTAGACACCCTCAGCAGTCCCAGAGCCATGAGCATTCAGAGTTTCTAGCTGGAATTGAAAAAATTTTTGACCATATTATTGTGGTTCTTTTGCTTTCTACTGTTATATTGGATCCGTGTTGAAACTCCCCTTGTCCTGCGTTCTGTGCAGTCCTTTTATTGCTTTACCTTAGGATCACGCCAACTGAAAATGTTTCGCATTTGGAATTTTATTGTGAAGGTCGGGGAGAATAGTTGTTACCACTTTTGGAGTCATGAGCTGTACTTTTGTTCCAGTAATGGGCTGTGACAAATCACTTGCAAAACTGAGTGGTGCTGGTAGAAGTAGTAGTGCCGTTCAGATCCCTTTCTGGTATTTGAGGAGCCACCTAGTCTGGCCAGTCACTGGGTGCTGGGCCAGTGGGAAGACTCAGACAACTTTGTAGCTGTTTTATCTCACTGTGGAGTTAGATTCATCCTCACAGTCACCAGAGCAAGGGCTGTGATTCTCTCTTCATTTTGAAAATAACGAGACAAAGGGAAATAGAGCAGTTTTCTCAAAAAGGCACATAGGCGGTTAATTCTGTACATGCAGTAGTCCTTGGACCCATACCTTCCGTGTGTTAAGAAGTGGTTCTCCATCATCGTAGGATTGCTCGTGCTGATTTGTGTCGGTAAATTGAACAGGATGGGCAGTGCTTGGTCCCTGATGACAATGGCTACCATTCAAGATGCCTGTGTTGTGCCGGCCGCCAGGCAAGGATTCTTGGACCCGTTCTCTTCGTTTGATGGTCCCAAAGTCCCCAGGGGATAGCAGTATTGTGAAGTGACTGACTTTGAATACAGACTTCGAAGCCAGTCAAGTTCTGTTCTGCCGCTTCACTAGCGTGGTGACTTGGACAAGTCATTCAACTTCTTCAGAGCTCCGTGTTCTTGTCTTTAAAATGGAAATCAGGCAGATGTGGTGGTGCACACCTGTAATCCCAGCACTCGAGAGGCTGAGGCAGGAGGATCTTGGTCAGAGGCCAACCTGGGCAGTTTAATGAGACTATTCATGAGTAAATAAGTAACAGCAGCTAATCTGAGGTCGCTGCCCTAATGGGGAGGTCGTGGCGGGCAGTGAGGAATGCCTGCTGAAGGGAGCCTGAGGCAGGCTTCTGGCAGGCCGATCACTATCTGTCTCCTTCCCTCCCTCCCATGCTGGGCTGGAGCCCAGGGCCTCAGCAGTGCCAAGTACATACTCTGCCAGGTCTTCCCCTGCGATATACCCCATCCGGATGTTCTGTTTTTCCACCTAGCTGCCAGTCATGTAGGCATTTTAGTTCCTGAAGTTACCGTGAGCTCTAAATTTAAGGTGCATGTGCTTTTCTGTATCATTATTACCCTTCAGTAAAAGGTTGCATTTGCAGACCCTCAGGCTTCCCTACTTTGTGTCCAGCTGGTGCTGGGTGCTTTATATTTGTTACCTTGTTCCCCATGGATACAGTGCCCCGTGGACTGGCTCCAAAGCTCATAGCAAAGAGAGCAGCACCTACTTCCTGAGGTCACTGAAGATTAAACGAGGGCACTGGCAGGCGCTTAGTAAGTGCTCGACAAATGTGATCTGCTGTCTTTTGTGACAATGCGAGTGGGACTTGGCACTGGCACCATGACTCTGGGCCCTCTGTCTGCGACTCACTCCTAGCCACTTGAGGTTCTCCTGCCCTGGCACGTTCCATTTTCTCCAGCCACAGGGAGCAGGGGTTGCTTGGCTCAACCTGTTTGCATTCTCCAGGCAGGGCAGCTCTGGTGGCCACAGAGCCCAGGTTGCAGGGATGCAGGCTGGGCTTCTGTGCCCCGGGTGGTAGCGTGACCCTCTGTTTGCTGGTCTCTAGGAATCAGCTGTAGCTTTATTTAGTGATGAAGTCCTAGGAGTGTAAGTTGTGGAACTCACCATAGCTTCCCGTTGGAATCTGTAAGGTGAGCTGCTTTATGAAATCCATGTTCTCCCTTCAGGAGTTTTGCCATGAGTATACTCCCAGTATACTATTAACTTCAAGTTTGTTTGTTTGTTTTTAACTTAGATTTGTTTAAAATATTTTTAAAAACAAACTAAGTTATCATCATATGTGGAAAACATTGTCACACACAGAAAGCTACCAGAAACAAGTTAGGCATGGTGGTGCATGCTTGTAATCCCAGCACTCGGGAGGCTAAAGCAGAAGGATCACTGTGAGTTCAAGGCCAGCCTGAATTGCACAGTGAGACCCTGTCTCAAAAAGACAAAAAAAAAAAAAGTTACTAAAACAAGGAGTTAAGTTTTCAAGCATTGATCTGTGTACCTCCCAAAATCACCTGCGTGTGTCTCTTCGGGAAATGGGCTGAGTCTGCCCTGTGTTTTACAGGTGCCACAGGGCAGGGCCCCTGGGGCTTACCCCGCTACCCCGCGTCCCACGTTGGAATTGCCAGCTGAAGAACCAGGGCTTCTCCTCCCGGGGCAGTGCTCCCGTCCCCCCGCATCGCCGCTGAGTAGTGGCTGCAGAGGCCGATTGTCTGTGGCGCTGGTTTACTTTTCATCTTATCACTGTGCTGGAAATAGTGCAGGGAGTGAGATAACCGATTCGGCCCGCCGTGCACAGTGGGGAAAGTGCCTGGTGTGGTAGGAGAGTCCCCTCAAGGTCACGCTTGCAGGAGGGACCGGAGTGGCCTTGCTTCAGTGACTCATCTTCTGGCCAAAGGTGCTCGAGGTGAACCGAAGCCTGGAGTAGCTACTGCTTAGTTGGGCCAGGAGGCTATGCCTGAGCTCCAGCAACTGGGAGTCCTCAGGAGTTGAGATGTTCAGGGAAGCAGTAGGTGGAGGGCGGGGTGGTAGCCTGGTGGTTAGGGAGCCTAGCCTCTGTAGGGCAGTGGTGGCAAACCTATGGCACGCATGCCACGGCCAGCTGTTTGTTGTCATTAAACGCTCTAAAGGGTTCACCATCACTGCCCTATAGAGGCAGAGGCCCAGGTTTTAACACTGTGTCTGCCTCTTCTAAGATGTTAGATGACTTTGGGCGGATTCCTGTCCGAGACATAATAGTGAAACATTGTTTGCTAACAGTACTGGAATGTAATGGACCATGTGACATAAATGCGAGTTACTGCATCATTATATATGTAAGGGTGAGCTCATCGGACATTTGTGAGTCTGCTGACTTCAGAGCTACACCTCCTAAATATCCCATGCTGCTCCCCTCGCAGTGGAAATTTCCCAGGTTACGGACGACTGATGCAAATATGAATTCAAAAAAATACGGGTCTGAAAGCCGCAGTCACATTTTAGAAGAATACTTGTCGATTTAATCAAAATTAGAAACGGGATTAATATAAAACTTCTAAAATATCACCTTTTGGGAAAATTATATCAAGAAGCATGACACTACTGTGTAAATTATAATGGAGCCTACGGGCTCAGTAACACATTCAGCTCACTCCTTCCTTCCTTCCTTCCTCCCTTCCTTCCTCCTTCCCTTCTTCCCTTCCTTCCTTCCTTTTTATGGCACTAGGAATCAATCCGAGGCCTCGTGCAAGCTAGGCAAGTGCTCTACTCCGATCTACACGAGCTGCATCCCCAGCCCTTTTTAATTTTTTTATTTTATTTTGAGACAGGGTCTTTAAATTGCCCAGGCTGGCCTCAAATGTGTGATCCTTCTGCGACAGCCGCTGGATTATCTGGGATTACAGGTGTGTGCCGCTGTGCCCAGCTTACACTCCCTCTCTTAGAAAGAAGGGCAAAGAATTGGAAGCCAGGAAGCGTCCTCTGAAGGGGGTGGGGATAGTGTGGCCCGCGTGTGTGGGTCTTGTCTGTCTGGGCATGTGACTCGATGCACAGCACTGTCCCTTGTTCAGGACTCCACTGAGAATTGTGGCCCCTGGCCCTGTTCTCTTCTGTCTGCTGGGAATGTTTGGGGCCTGTTTGGTTTTGCATTTGTCAGTACTGGAGATTGAACCCAGGGCCTGTACTCGGAGCTACGTGCTCAGCCATGTGTTTTGCAGTTCTGAACCCACGGCCTTTGCACCAAGCTACAGCTCTAGCCCATGTTTTATTTTACTTTATTTTTTATTTTGAGACAAGATCTGAGTAAGTCACTGAAATTGCACAGGCTGAGCCCAAACTCTCAGTCCTTCTCAGCCTCCCAGAGTGCTGGGATTACAGGTGTGAGCTGGGGGGACCAGTAATCTTGACAGCCCTTATGCTAGCCGTTGACTTTAGCCGTGCCGTTATGAGAGGGCCTCTGTGGGGTAGAAGACACTGCAGCGTTCTTCGTATTTAATCCACCTGCTTTGCCGGCTGAGTCCTTAATGCAGCGTTTGCATCTTGAGTAGACAGCCAGTGCGAACTTATCCAAAACAGATCTGGAGAGGAGATTGCAGGCAGGCGCAGAGTGCAGTGGTGCAGGACTTCCTCCTCCCCAGGGTCTTGTGCTAGAGCAGGCGCCCCTACCCTGAGACTTGTCTGTGTGTCATCCACAAGTGCTCATTCAGGCATCCATCCTCTCTGGCTTGGATGGGCTGAGCCAGCTGCCCCACAGGGTCCACGTAACACACGCTGTATGCTGGTTTTGTGCCCTTGCGACCCCTGTGGCTCCTCGTGACACCGCCATGGTGCAGAGGCAGCCGCAGACTCCACAGAAACAAGTGAGCGCAGTGCGTTCTTTTCAGTCATTTGCTGGAAGAAGAGATTTATTCTGGCCCCTTTTCCAATCTGTTGGCTGGCTCCAAGGTGGAATGCGAGGGGGGAGACCTGGATGGAGGAGAGCTGCTCAGAGAGTGAGGGAATTCAGGGAAGTCAGGTGACAGCCAGACCCTGTCTCCTAACATCACATTTAACACACAGCACCCCACTATCCAGTCACCTGTCAAGAGCCCCGTCTGTGAGCACATGAGGGGAGACATCTAGGTCTAAACTGTAGCACATCCTGGGAAAACTTTCCCCAGCACTAGATGTTAACTCTGGGGCCTTTGCACAGATCTGTATCCCTGCCCTTGTTTGGTTTGACTTTTTAATTCTGAGAGAGGCTCTTTTTTAAAATCAGATTTTATTGGTACGTTTTAGATATGCATTACAATCACATTCATCGTAGAGAATCTGTACCTGTACGTGATAGAGCTGGATTCTTCTTCTTTCCCCATTCCCTTCCCCTCCCCATGTACAAAAGCTTTGTTTCAATTTTTTCTTCTTTTCTCAGTTTTGTTTTACTTTTTCCTTCTTTCCTTTCCCGCCCCTATTTGAACGTTTTCTTCCTATTTCACAATACCTATTAGTACATTTTGCCCTAATTTACAATTTCAGTTTCTCACACCAGAGAAACAATTCAGTATTCACACATGTGTCTGATTTGTTTCACATAAGAATATGGTCTCAAGGGGCATCCATTTACCTAGAAATGTCTTAAGCATATCCTTCTTCATGGCAGAGTAGTACCCTGTTGTATTAAAAAACCACATCTTCTTTACCCATTCACCAGTTGATGGGCATTTGGGCTCTTTCCAAGATTTGATTGTTTGAAACTGTACCGCTATAAACATGGGTATGCATAAGTCACTGTGATGCTTTTAATTCTTTGGGAAAGATACCAAGACGGGGAATAGCTGGGTCAAATGGGACCTCCAGTCCTAGTTTTTTGAGGAATCTCCACACTGATTTTCTCAGTGGTTGCAGCAGTCTACACTCCCACCAACAGTGGAGGAGGGTTCCTTTCTCCCCACAGCCCTGCCAGCATTCGTTGTTGGTTTATTTCTTGATAACAACTGTTCTTTCTGGAGTGAGGTGGAATCTCAGTGTTGTTTTAATTCGTATCTCTTAAATGACCAGGGATGTTGGACATTTTTTCGTATATTTATTTGCTGTTTGTATTTCTTCATCTGAGAAAAGTATTCATTTCAGATACCCATTCTTGGATTGGGTCTTTAAATTTGGTGAGAGGGGTATGATTTTTTTTTTTAGTTCTTATATATTCTAGGTAGTAATCCTTCATCTGCGGAACAGCTGGCAAAAATTTTTTCCCATTCCTTGGGTTGTCTCTTCACTCTGTTTGTGGTTTATCTTTCTGTGCAAAAGGTTTTTAATAAGATGAGATCCCAGTTGTTGATTTTTGTGTGTGTGATAGTTCCTGTGCAATCAGGGTTTTGTTCATAGTCTTTGCCTGTGCCAGTGTCTTCCAGAGTTCTACCTAGTTTCTCTTCCAGCAGATTTAATGTTTCTATTTTAATGTTTAGATCTTGGATCCATTTTGATTTTAGTTTAGTGCGTGGTGAAAGATACGGATCTAATTTTAATCTTCAGGATGTAGACAGCCAGTTTTTCCAGCACCATTTTTTAAAGAGACTGTCTTTGTTCCAGTGAATGTGTTTGGCACTTTTGTCAAAGATAAGGTGGCTAAGTAAGTCTGGAGTTGTTTCTGTATCTTCTAATCTGTTCCATTGATCCTTGATCTGGTTTTTTGCCAGTGCCATGCTGTTTTTATTACAGTAGCTTTGCAGTATAAACTGAAGTCAGGGATTGTGGTGTCCCCTGCCTTGCCTTTGTTGCCCGAAATTGCTGCTGCTATTCTAGATGAGACAGGCTCTTACTAAGTTACCAAGTTGTCCAGCGTGGGCCAAACTTGCAATCCTATTGCCTCAAGCTCACAGTATGCTAAGATTACAGGTGTACATCACTCTTCCTGATCCAGAAACTTAGCATGTGTCTCCATATGTAGCATCCTGTGAACCCCAGCTCCGTACAGTGGCCCCATGTGAGCCGCCTGTCAGAACGCAGCCGCACCTTCTGTGTAGGTGGCCTTTCCTGTGTTCACACTCGCTCCGGCCTCGGGCCCTCTGTGCAAGTTGTTCACTCTGCCCGGGACGCTTTCCTTTCCTTCCACTGTGGCCAGCTGTTGGTCACTGTTTGGGTCTCACAGGACATTGCCTGCTCCCAGCGGCCTCCCAGGATCACAGTTGGTTGAGGATTTGCTTATGTGTGAAGCATTTCTAGCGCTCGCAGTGCTCTTTGTTTGAGGACTTTTACCATCTTTTGAGACACCAAATAAATGACATCCTGCCTGGGGGACCTCTGCATTGAGAAGAGAGGCTGGCTGATGTCTCAGAACTACTAATGGCCGGAAGGAGACCAGGCCGCCCCCAGACCCCAGCGGGCTGGGCATCTTGAGCGCAGTGGTTGGTTTTAAGTATCACAGATGTCTTTGGTTGTTCATTTGATGGAAGTTTTGTATCTTCATGTCGGTCCCAGGCAGCCTCAGACTCCTGGGACCAACTCAGCACAGCCAGTGGCGACTTTGGAGGTGCCGCTCTAGCTGCTTCTGCACCCACCCTGTGTGGTGGGTGCTGCTGAGGGGCCACACCGAGAGCAGTCGCTGTGAATATTCCTGTGCTCGAGGGGAGTTGGCCTGTTGTGAAGATCGCGTTTCATTTCCTGCTGCGAACAAGGTAGTTGAGCAAATTCTGTTTCCCACTTGTTTCTGTAGAAAAATGTCAGTAGCTATGTCTTGTTCCTTCATGGACGAAGGTCGCAGACACGGTCTCCCTGTCGAATGCAGGAATCCGGAAATTGCCTGGACGCGTCGTTCAGAACGAGCTTCGTGTGTCTGTAGTTGACACCCTCGCGTGCGAGACCTTGACGTTCTTAGCGTGGCACGTCTGAAGAGTTGTCACTTTGGAGCAGACAAGGGCACCGGCGTACTGGGAGTCGAGCCCAGGCCTTTGCACTGAGCCTCTCCTTTGTGTTTTTGTTTTGGTGTGTGTGCGTGTGTGTGGGGTTGGTTTCTTTTGCTTATTTTGAGACTGAATCTAAGTCACTGAGTTGCCCAGGCTGGGCTGTAACTTGGTGATCTTCCTGCCTCAGCCTCCCTGAGTACTGGGACTACTACAGCTGAGTACCACCGTGCCAGGCTTGCTTTTTGATATTCTTGTGTAATGTGTTGCCAAGGAAGGAATTCTGTGATAAAGCCTTTCCAACAAGGAATTCTGTATTGTTTTCCTGCTTTTTTCCCCCTTAAAATGTGGCATACCTATTCTGTTTAGTGGCTACTTGAAAATCTTTGCTTATGGAAGACACATTTTGAAAGTGTTTTATTTCTAAAGACGCATGGTTATCGAGACCATAAGGAAGTTCATTTAGTTTGGGGGAAGTGCTCGTGCCATCTTGACAGTGGCGTGCATTACCCCAGGTCGGGGAGAAACGTGGTAACGGCCCCTGACAGAGGGCTCTGCTCCTTGCCCTGTGAATACAGCTGTGTTCTGTGCATTGTACTGAGTCTTTAAATCTGATTCTCTCTGTAGATTGCTGCTAAAATTGATTCAATTCCTCACTTGAATAATTCCACACCTCTAGTGGACCCCTCAGTGTACGGATATGGAGTGCAGAAACGGCCCTTGGACGAAGGAGGTAAGTTGCCACGAGTATCTTCCCTTTCGAGACGGCAGTGCACCCGCCAGTTTAGCGTCACTCTGGGTCAGCCGTTTCCTCCGCAGCGTCACCCCCCGCATGCCCTTAAAGGAAGAGTAGAGGGCAAGTGTTTAGGGTGATCTTTTTGGCGGTTCACCAGCCTTTAAGTCCCTACTGACCTTGATAATACGGGAAACCTTTCAGCTGCGCTACAGGGCAAAGGCCTGGACCCCATGCCTGTGTGGAAGTCGCTTGAGAATTTTGTTCAGTTTCACCCCATTCTTCCAGTGCACCCGTGGGGACTGAGGTTCCCACTTTCTCCAGGGGAAAGCTAAGATTTGGTGCATGGCTCTGAGGAAGCAGTGGCCACATCTTGGCCTCCAAGAAAGGGAAAGAGAGGCAGTGACCTTTCCGCAGTTTCACTACGGGGTCGCCACCATCCCCGTTTGTGACAGCCGCATTCATTCATTGGTGGTTTTACTGGTTGGTCTGTCTTCCCTGCTCCGTGCCGACAGGAACTTGAGCCCACGTAGAAGCGTGCGTTGGTCGTGCTCTGGCAGAGTTTGTCCATGTGGTTCTGCACTGCGCTCAGCTCCCTTTCACGTGTCTGTCTTGTGTTGCTCTCCAAGGGGTGGCATGCCCTAGGCTGCGCGTGAGTCTCCTCTGCTGTTCTTCTGTCGGTCTGTGTACGCACTCAGTCGTGTGCTTGCTTCTGTGACTGATCAAGCGAAAGGATCAGGGCACAGAGTAGGATATACTGTGTCATCTCCTTTTCCAAGACAAGTGTGTAGAATATAACTTAGTGTGACCGCGTCCTCTAGTCTCTGGGAACTCTGACGGAGCAGGTGGCCATTGCTTTTAGACATAGGAGCTTTTTTGAGATAATTGTTGAGACTCACAGGGTAAAGTGCGTTAAGGGGACAGCACTCTCTCGAATGTGGAAGGTCTTGTCTGTTGACAGTGGTGCACATGGATGCTGCGCTCCAGGACCATTGAAGCGGGGTAACTCTGGAGCTGCTGCTTCGCACCGGTGCCCTGTGAGTGTCTTCTACTGGACTGGCATCGCAGGTGTCTGTGTTCTTGCCCCGTGGCGAGCTGTGATGCACGGTCGACTTGGCACCCTGCACAGGGAGGACAGTTGTGCTTTGCTTCCTGTGCAGGGCGTCAGTGTAGACGTAAAACTGCAGTCCACTCCCGAGCACAGGTCTCACTGATGAGCAGTGCCTCTCTGGTCCAGGGTCTGCAGAAATCAAGAGCAGCACGTTTTACAGCTCATTCAGCCCTCCTTCCCTGACCACTCAGCTTTGTTGCCACCCACTGCCGGCTGCTGAAGTGCCGACCCTTAGGTGGGCAGCAAACAGTCCCTCAGTGGGGAGCACCTGTTTGCGAGTGAAACCCTCCAGCCTGTGCAGACGCTTGTCTCCGATCAGTGCTTTGCACGCCCATTTGAAAGAACCCAGCAACAGGCCCCGCGTTCATCTGTACAGAGATGCAGGCAGCCAACGTGGCCAGGGCCCGACCTGCGGCTCTGCGTGTCGCCGCTTTCGGGTGAACGCCCAGCACCCTTTGGAGAGTAAGTTCTCCACACAGAAAATGAGCGAGGCTGCTCCTTCCCCTCGGCACTGCGAGCCTCCTTACGGTGAAAAGGGCCGAGCAGTTCTGCAGGCCTCTCTGGATGCCCGGCCTGTGGGGCAGCAGACTCTTTGAAGGCCAGGACGTTCCCTCAGCCGTTGATGCTCTGCATAACAGCTTGATAAAATCATTCCTCTTGTTTCATTTTGGTTGCATTTTGGTTTGTTCTGTTTTTTGGACTCACTACATCTCCCAGGCTGGTTTCCTTCTGCCTCAGCCTCCAGAGTACTGGGGCTGCAGCGATCACTGGCGTGCATCAAGGAAAAGTGACACAGATTCGTTTCTCCGCGTGTAGAATCGGGCCTGCCGCCCGCCGCCGTTCAGCAGGAGCCCGGCAACCCAGGGTGGGGCCGCTGCGCCACGCCGTGTCCCGTGTCTGGTCTGCTGGCGGTGAGGATGGAGAGAAGACTTGCGAGCTGCAGATCCTGCCGGGAGCCGGTGCTCGAGTGTCCTGGCCACTTTGTGCCTCGCAGTCTGGGGGTTCTCGTGTGCGCAAAGCCTGGGAAAGCCCAGAGGCGGAGTAGGACGCACGCATCCCAGCACTTCCTTCCCAGTGGCAGCGGTGTCCAGCGCTTTGGCTTGGCCCGGGTGCTTTTGGACAGAAGCTCCCGCGTGGCGGCTTCAGCAGTGCGAACTTCCGCACTCTCCTGTGAACGGAGATCTTTAACCTTTCAGAGGGGTTCCTCAGGCCTGCCTGAAAGCACAGCAGCCTTGGGTGGAACTAGAAGGAGCCCGAAAGCAGGGTTTATTCGGGGCGAGGTTTGCCGGCGGGGCGCAAGTTGGAGTAGCGAGCGCGTGTGAGGCTGCGAAGCGCGGTTCGTCTTGCTGTAGAAGGGACCTGGGGGGTGCCATTCGGAGCTGCCTGCGAGAATCGCGTGGAGCCCAGAGCCCGGCCTCCAGAGCCTGCTGCGTGCCCTTCCTGCCTTCTGCTGCCCCCCAGCTTCCAGTCGAGTTGCTTTTACTGTCAGCATCTGCAGAGTTGACACCCACACTTCTAACAGTCTGGGGTGCGCCCTTGGCACCGCACCTGCTCAGGAATCCTGCCCTGCGCTCGCTGGTGCACGCTCCCATCTGGAGCCTTCTTCCCGCTGCACCGGAGCCAGTCTGACCTGTTTGCATCCCCACCTAGGGCAACGTGAGCTCCAGCTACTGGGGCGGTGGGGATCTTCCCGCCCTGGCCACCGCCTCCCCATCCTTCCTGTCTCTGCACCCTGCTTGGCACCTGGTGCCTTCTGCCCGGTGGGGTGGCCATGACTTCTTCCTGGAGACCTCGGTGCGCTTGGGCCGGGCACAGCTGCCGCTTTCCCTTCCCTTCTGCCCCTCGGCCTATCTCCGATCCTCACACCCACCTCACCTGGGAATATGCAGTCACAGGCAGGCTGATTGCACACGTGGCCCATTTGTCCCCTCCTTTGTTCTGCAGGGACTGGAGGCTGTCACACATCTCGTACTGGAGCCTCTGTCACGGGTGATCCTCGTTCCTCAGCGCAGGGCGCGGAGGAGGGACTCTTCTGCTTACCCTCTCCTCACCGTGGCCTAGCGTTAGCACTTCGGCCTCCGTGAGAAGTGAGCCCCAAATGGAATGGACGGTGTCAGCCCCGTGTCGGCTGCCTCCGATTCAGCCAGGGGCAGGCAAGCTGCTCCCGAAAGCCCCAGGCCGCAGAGAGTCAGGGCTGTGCGGCCGGAGCGCAGGGGCTGCCGCACGCACGGGTGAACAGGCATACCCTGGGGCTGGCATGCGGCCTCCTCGGGTGTTCTCACACCTACTTGTCCTCCGGTTAGGGGAGTAGGCGGAGCGTCCCCACCACTGTCCCTAAACCGGTCTCCTGCGGCTTGGCAGGTTGTATCGCCTTGCTCGCCTTGCCCCTTGGAGACCAGGTGGCCTTGTGTTCACTCCAGAGCTGGCGGACATCTGGAGAGGCCACTGTGTCCCCTCAGCGCACCTAGCAGGGAGTGCGGCCTTTGGAGTTTCTGCCTTAGGACAGTCCTGGGGCCTCTCCTGTCCCTCTCCCCACCCTCTGAGAGGCACCAGACCCTGACCTGGGAGTGAGTGGAGCCTTGCTTTTGCCAAGTAACTGAGAAGTAGACTCGCCTTCCCTACCAAGGACGGGGCTTTGATGCTTATGTGATCCTGTTGGGTGTGGTCTTGCACTGTCTTGGGTTTTGTTCATTGAAACAGGGTCTGTCTCTATGCAGTTCAGGCTGGCCTTGAACTCTTGGAGATCCTCCTGCCTCGGCCTCCCAAGTGCTGACATCACAGGCATGTGCCACCACAACCAACTGCTCATTTTATTTCGACAGTGTTTTCTGAGGTGAAGGAAGATTTTTTGGGCATACTGTCAAATGTATTTATAGGAAGATTGGAAGAAAATAGTTTTATGATTTTTCTTAGGTCTTGTTTCAGTCCTTACACCATAGGGCAAAGAGGAAAAAAAATGCAGAGTGAGAAGAAAATGTTTTCCATTGACTTTTTTTTTTTTGGTGGGCTGTTTTGTTTTTCTGTACCACGTGGATGGAGTCCAGGGCCTGTACACTGAGCTACACCCCAAGCCCTTTTCTTTTTTTTGACACAGGTTCTCATTATGTAGTTTACACTAGCCTTGAACTCAAGAGCCTCCTAGGGGCTGGCATTACAGGCATGTGCCACTGTGCCCAGCAGAAAGATTTTCAGATCCCAGACTGATGAGAGACCATAGCCAGCCAGTGGTACACAGGTGTGATCCCAGCTGCTTGGGCTGAGGCAGGAAGGTCTCAAGTTTGAGGGAAACTTGGTCAACTTGGTGAGATTCTGTCCCAAAATAAAAGTTAAAAAAAGAGAGATGAGAGGAGCTGGCAGTGACAAGGGGCAGGACGGTTGCTGCTCTGTGGCCTGGGCCCCCAGCACCAGTGGCCACCTCTGGGAGAGAAGTGGGAATCTGTGCTGCCAGTGCGTTCCCGGAGGGGTGGTGGTGGCTGCTGGAAGGGTGCTGAGCAGGGACTGAGCCTGTGCGGAGAGCAGGGCTGAGCACTGGCGCGGGAGAGCACAGTGAGCCAGCGCCCAGGCCCTCGCCCTCGGGCTGCTGCGGGAGGACTCGGCGTGCGCTCCCGAGACAACCACTGGCTTCTCGCCTTTCCTGGGCAGCTGTGAGGTCCTCAGACAGGGACATGGTGAGGGCAGGGACTGGGGGGCCCCAGGCTCACACCCGCACCCAAGAGGCTGACTTTCTCCATGCCCGCCCTGCGCGCCCTGTTCCTTCCACCCCCCCATGTGTCCGTCCGTCTCAGGGCTGAAATTCGGGAGCAAAGTGCGTGTGCGGGGGATGGCAGAGGGACACCAGAGCCTCTTTCCTGGTGACACGGAGCTGAGTGGCAGGTAGTGCTTGGCTGACGGGCGGAGTAGTGGACGTTTCCCGTGAGAGTCCAGTGCGCTAACCCTGTATGCAGGGGACGGCCACAGTGTGATTGCGGCTTACGCCCAGCGCTGCACGTGCTCGCCCTCTTGGTCCGGGCAGTGGAGGCGCTGGTTCATGGGGATCCCTGCGTTTTCAGAGCTCTTAGGGAGTAGGTTAGCCAGAGTGGCTTCCTGCCCTCGCTGGATGTGAGAGTCACCCAAGAAACTTTTTAAAACTTACTTTGACAGTATGGGCTCCCCGGAAAAGGGTTTTGCAGTTTTACAAAACTACACCCGTGCTTCCCTTGTGGCCGCAGTTGCACTCCTGAGCATTTATCCCCCGGAAGCGGAAACTTGGTATTTACACAAGAGCCTCTCCGCAAAGCTAGCGGCAGCTCTGTGCGTAACAGCCCTCCCCAGCCAGAGTGGGCGTCCTTCAGCCGAGGAAGGGCTAACTGCCCTGTCAGCTATGTCATGGAATGTTACTCAGCAGGAAAAAGGAACTGGCAGTGCATGTAGCGACCTGGACACGACTCCAGGAAGTCCACCGCGTACAGAAGGCCGCCCTGCGTTTTTGGGATGCACTGTCGGTGAGGGACGGCACGGGATTGGGATGGAGCGCAGGAGGAGGCGCAGGGGGAGGCAGAAGAGGCCACGGCCGCAGCGCGGACCCCTAAGACTGCCGTCTGGAGAGGGCGCCGTTTCCCACGCCGTAGAAGAGA
>RJWT010030650.1:0-14587 GCA_004365215.1 Cuniculus paca | reverse complement strand
GGTACAATAACAGCCACCACAGGTTAGGGCTTAAAACAACAGGGATGCTTCACTCACGGTCCTGGATGCGGGAATTCCAGGTCACAGTGCCAAACAACCCTGCTGAGGGTTGCTTCCTAGCTTGTAGATGAAGACCCTTACTGTTTCCTTATATGGTAAAAGGAGGCAGAGCAAGAATCTGAGCCAGTGGTGGGTAAGGAGAGCATGTGCTCTGCTGCATCTTCTTATGAGGACATGAAACACACCCTGAGGACACCACCTGATCTCACAGTCTATCCTAGTCACTGTTAAAGGGCCCATTTCCACCCTCTTTCCCTGCACCTGAAAGACTTCGGCAGCCGACAGAATCATCAGCTGCCCTTCCCCCACACCCAGACAACTTCAGCAGCTGAGGGGAGACTCGGCCCCCCTTCCCCTGCACAACAGCAGCTGACAGGATTGTGGGCCGCCCTTCCCCTGCACCTGGACAACTTTGACAGCCAAGGGGAGCCTGGGCCCCACTTCCCCTGCACCTGAAAGATCTCAGCAGCTGATGGGATCATTGGCTGCCCTTCCCCTGCATCTGGACAAACTCAGCAGCCAAGGGGAGTCTCAGCTGCCCTTGCCCTGCACCTCAGCAACCAAGGGGATTGTTGGCTGCTCTTCCCCTGCACCCCTACAGCTTCAGCAGCTGAGGGGAGCCTCAGTTGCCCTTCCCCTGCACCTGAAGGATCTCAGCAGCCAACAGGCTTGTGGATCACCATTCCTGCCCCCACCCAAAAGACCTCAGAAGCCCACAGACCATCACTGACCCCTTCTACCACCTGTAGTACTTTGGTGGGCTGGTAGTCTCAGCAATACCTCCCTCTACACAAAGGACCTCTGCAGGCTGGGGACAGTGTGGTGAGTTTACCCCTCAAGTAGAGGACCTCAGTGGGTCAACAGGAGCCACAGCAAACCCTCTCCCCAACTACAGGACATTGGTGAGCCAGCAAGAGTGTGGGTGAGTGCCTTTTACATACAGAGAACTCCGGGTGGATTGGTGAGAGTGCTGACAAGGACTCCTCCCACCTGGACAAACCGGAAAGGGCCTAAGAGTCTCCCAGTGACACAGTAGGGTCCTGGCTGGGGCGCAAACTATAGACAGGTAGATCTGGCAGCATGGAACAGCCTGATGCTACAGTAACAATGGGAGATAAGGGTTGGCTTACATAAATACTCCTAGGTTAACCAACATAGGAAGAATATAGGACTCATCCAACAGGCCCTGCAGAAGGAATTAAGGTGATTGGCCCCTCCCTTACATTGTAGGATGCAGCAATTGGGTGAATGTCAGCCACACAGTAGGACCCTACGACACACATGATGGACAGTTCAGACTAGTGGGATTGAAAAGACCAAAATATTAACTCAAGAGGTGAAAATAACAAAACAAAAAAGCAAAATGCAATCTTAAAAGCCCAGGCCATCAGGAACAAGCACAGGAGACATCAAAATGGAGGGCACTGGAAGTCATATGCCTGCCATTTCTGAAAAGATAGCAAGTGAAATAAAGAAACAAATTCATGAGACTATAGAGGAAATCACAATAGAAATAATCTCTCAGGAAGGAGTTTCTCAGCATAGCTAGAGAAGACATAGATTAAAAAAAGTGTAGGAGCATGGGAAAATGATAGAAACCATGAATAAACAATAGAGGAAAGAAATAGAATGCAAGAACCAAATTCAACAAGATATCCAGGAAATTGAAGATTACATTGAAAGCTGGCAAAACTGCTTGAATGAAACTGAAGATAGACTTTCAGACCTTGAAGACAGGATCACAGCTAGTAATCATGAAAGGTAGGAACTTTTAAAAATAACAAGGGATCATGAAATAATAATTCAACTGCTTCAAGACAATGCAAAGGAAAACAACATATGACTCATAGGTGTCAATGAAAATGCAGGAGTCTATGAAAATGACAAATAAATCTGTTCACAGAAGTAATAGCAGCAAATTTCCCAAACATGGGAAAAGAATCTGATATGCAGATAAATGAGGCATATAGAACTCCAAACATCCATAACCGTAACAAATCTACACCAAGACATATAATAATTAAGATCCCTGAAATGCAGCATAAAAACAATACTAAAAGCCATTAGAGAAAAGACACAATCACCTATCTAGGGAAGCCCATTAGAATCATGGCAAACTTCTCAACACAAATCCTCAAGTCAAGACGAGCTTGGAGTGAAGTATTTCATGCCCTGAAAGAAAACAACTTTCTGCCCAGACTGATGTAGCCTGCAGAACTTTCTTTGAAAATTAATGGAGAACTAAAATACTTCCATGACAAAGAACAACTGAAGAAATTCATGTCCACCAAACCAACTCTAGAGAGAGTACTGAAAGACATACTAGAGAGAGATGAAATGGACTACAATTCCCAGAACAACAACAGAAAGGTACCACCACATCAGGCAATCAATTAAACAAGGGGGCAAAGCAGGGAACCAACAACAGGAAAATAATATGACAAAGTTAAGCCAGTACATATCAGTTATAACCATCAATGTAAATGGCCTCAATTCACCAATTAAATAGGTTGACAGAATGGATCAAGAAACAGGATCCAGCAATATGCTGTATAAAAGAAACACATCTGACTAGAAAGGAAACTCATAGACTGAAACTCAAAGTATGGAAAACAATATTCCATGTGACAGGAACCCAGAAAAAAGCAGAGGTAGCTATTCTTTCTGTTTGCAGACAATGTGAACTTCAAAAATGGTCAAAAGAGATAAGGAAGGTCACTACATACTTGTTAGGGGAAAAATTCAAGGGGAAGAGATAACAATCATAAATATCTATGTACCAAATACAGAAGCACCCAACTATAGAAGAAAAATACTAATAGACATGAAAAACCAAATGTGCAATAACACAATTGTAACACAGGACCTTAATACCCCATTGTCACAAAGAGATAGATCAACTAGAAAAAAATAAGCAAAGAAATAACAGAACTGAATTAAACTTGTGAACAAATGCATTTATTAAGTGTTTACACAGTGTTCCACCCAACAATATCAGAATACACATTCTTCTCAGCTTCACATGGGACATTCTCTAAAACCATGTATTAGTCCATAAAATATGCTTAAGTAAGTGCAAAGAGATTGAAATTATTCCATGGATACTATCTGACCATAGTGCACTGAAATTGGAATTTAATGGCAAAAGAAGCTGCAAAACCAACATAAGCACATGGAAATCAAATAACACCCTCCTGAACAACCAGTGGGTTACAGATGAAACTAAAGAAGAGATTAATATCTACAACTCAATGAAAATGCAAATACAATATACTGAAATCTGTGGGATGCAATGAATGCAGTCCAAAAAGGGAAATAGATAGCAATGAATTGCACATGAGGAAAACAGAATGAGCACAAATAACCTAATGCTGTACCTCAACCTTCTAGAAAAAGAAGAGCAAGCGAAGCCAAAAGCTCATAAAAGGAAGGAAATTATAAAGATCAGAGCCAAAACTAATGCAATTGAGACTAAGAAAACAATACAAAGAATTAATGAATCTAAGAGTTGATTCTTTGAAAGAATAAACATAATTGATAAACCCCTTCCAACCTTATCAAGAAAAGGAGAGAAAAAGCTCAAATTCATGCAATGAGGAATGAAAAGGGTGAAATTACTACTGATCCTGTGGCAATTCAGATCCCGAATATCTACTTTGAAAATCTTTAGTCACACAGATGGAAAACACAGAGGAAATGGACAGATTCCTGCAAACATATGAATTACCAAAGCTGAATCAAGTACATATGAAAATTTTGAATAACCCTATGTCAGTTACTGAAGTTGAAAATGTAATTAAAAACTTACCAACAAAGAAAACCCCAGGACCTGATGAATTCATAACTGAATTCTACAAGAAATTTAGAGAAGATTTAATGCCAATAGTACTGAAATTCTTTAATGAAATTGAAAGGGAGCAGTTCTCCCTAACTCATTCCTGGAGGCAAGTATTACTCTGATACTAAAACCAGAGAAAGATCCAACCAAAAAGGAGAACTATAAGCCCATCTCCCTAATGAACATCAATGCAAAAATTCTCAGTAAAATAACTAGCAAATAGAATGTGGCAGATCATCATGAAGATTACACATCATGATCAACTATGATTTATTCCATGAATGCAGGGATGGTTCAACATACACAAATCAATAAATGTAATACACCACATCAACAGAGCCAAAGACAAATTCACAACAGACACAACACCTGTTGAACAAATGCATTTATTAAGTATTTACACAGTGTTCCAAGTGTTTACATCTCAGTGTTCCACAGTGTTCTCATCTCAACAGATACAGAAAAAGATTTTGATAAAGTCCAACATTTGTTCATGATAAAAACTCTACCAAAAATCAGAATGGATGGTCACTACCTTAATCTGATAGAGGCCATCTATGTCAAACCAACAGCCAACATCATAATAAATGGAGAGAAACTGAAAGCTTTCATTCTAAAATGAGGAACAAGACAAGGATCTCCACTATCACCACTCCTATTCAATATAGTTCTGGAAACGTTAGCCAGAGCAATTATATAAGACAGAGACATAAAAGGAAAAAGGATAGGAAAGAAAGAAGTTAAATTTTCACTATTTGCAGATGAGATGATATTCTACAAGAACTTCATCAAAAGACTACTAGAGTTAATAAGCCCATTCAGCAGTGTAGCTGGACACAAAGTCAGTACTCAAAAATCAATAGCATTCCTGTACACAAACAACAAACTCACTTAGAGAGAAATATGGAAATAACACCTTTCACAATAGCATCCAAAAAAAAAATGAAATGCTTAGGAATCAACCTAACAAAGGTTGTAAAAGATCTATACATTGAAAACTATAGTATTCTAAGAATGGAGATTGAAAAAGATGTCATAAAATGGAAAGATATCCCTTGCTCTTGGATGGGAAGAACCAACATAGTAAAAATGACCATAATCCCAAAAGTGTTATACATATTTAATGAAATCCTGATGAAACTACCATTAACATACCTCATATATCTAGAGAAAACATTCCCAGAATTCATTTGGTAACAGAAGAGATGTAGAATAGCAAAGGCAATCCTGGGCAAGAAAGGCAAGGCAGGATGCATCACAATCCCTGACTTCAAAATATACTACAAAGCTACTGTGATAAAATTAGCATGGTACTGGCAAAAAAAAACCATATCTTACAATCAGTGGAACAGATTAGAAGATGCAGACACATCTGTAAAGACACTGAGCCACCTTATCTTTGACAAAAGCACCAAACATGTTCACTGAAAGAAAGATGGTGTCTTTAATAAATGATGCTGAAAAAATTGACTTTCCACATGCAAAAGACTAAAATTAGAAACTTGTCTATCACCATGCACTAAACTAAAGTCAAAATGGAACAAAGATCTGAATATTAAAACAGAAACACTAAATCTACTGGAAGAGAAGGTAGGTAGAAATCTTGAACACATAGGAGTAGGCAAAGAGTTCATGAACAAAACATGAACCACTTGGCAAGTACTTCAAAGAATCAACAACTGGGATCTCATCTTATTAAAAAATTTTTGCACTTCAAAAGAAATCACCAACAGACTGAAAAGAAAACCCACAGAATAGGAAAGAATTTTAGCCAACTATCCCTCAGACAAAGGACTTCTATCTAGAACATATAAAGAATTGAAAAACATCAGGCATTCCAAATTCAAAGACCCAATCCAAAAATAGGCATCTGAGATGAATACACACTTCTCAGATGAAGAAATACAAGTGGTAAATAAATACATGAAGAAATGTTCTATATCACTGGTCATTTGAGAAATGTAAATTAAAACATTGAGATACCATCTCACTCCAGAAAGAATGGCTGCCATCAAGAAATCAATCAATACAAATGTTGGTGGGGATGGGGAGAAAAAGGAACACTTCTCCACTGTTGGTGGGAGTGTAAACTGGTACAGCTACTGTGGAAATCAGTGTGAAGATTCCTAAAAAAACTAGGATTGGAGGTCCCATTCCATCCAGCTATTCTCCTTCTGGGTATTTTCCCAGAAAAAAATGAAAATGACATTCTACAGCGATATATGTGCACCCATGTTTATAGCAGCACAATTTGTAATAGCTAAATCTTGGAAACAACCCAAATGCCCATCAACTGTGTAATGGATAAAAAAAGATATGGCATTTTTATACAATGGAATATTACTCACCTATAAAGAAGAGTAATCTTGAGGCTTTTATAGGTAAATGGAGGCAACTTGAGACCATACTTGTAAGTGAAATAAATCAAACTCACGTTTGTAAATATCGTAGTTTCCCCTTTTTAAAAAAAAAACCTGAAAGAGTAATAAGATCCAAAATTTTCAATAGATAAAAGGGAAAGAAAGTGCTCAAAAGGAAAGAACAACTCTGAAAGGGAAAAGGAGAGAAAAAGGGAAAAGATTATATGCATATAGTTACACAGATATATATATATATATATATATATATATATATATATATATATATATGATCGATAGCTATACTACTAATCTCTGTGAGTTTATCCAAAAGAACAGTTTGTGCTTTCATTGATTGATCACTTCTTTGGTGCCTAAATCTTGTAACCTGAACAACTACTTCTAAGATAACAATATGCAATATATTAATTAGTGTTAATTTCCTACTTTTTTGATATTCTGTATTGTTTCTATCATTTTTTCTGTTTTGGTTTTTTTTGTGTGTGGTTTTTTGAGACAGGGTCTTGCTATGTAGTTTGGGCTGGCCTTGAGCTCACTTTGTAGCCCAGGCTGACCTCAAACTTGCAGCAATCTTCCTGCCTCAGCCTCCCGAGTGCTAGGATTACAGGTATGAGCCACCACACCTTGCTTGTTTTGCTTTTTTAAAATAAAAAAATACAAAGAGAATAAAAGCCCATTCCCAGATATACCATACAGAGGCTAGAGTTTAAACTTAGGAATCTGGGGAACACACAGTTCAGTGTGCAGCAGTCTTCCTGCAACGTGTTTCAGAATGTTTCCTGCATAAATGTGGGCAGGTTGTGGAGGTTTTCCACTGGGTAGTCTTCTCTGTGACTGTAGTCCTGTGATGCCTTTGACCACTTAGGATGCATTTGTTTCAGATACTGTGTCTGGGTTTTCGTTTGTGACACTGGGATAAGCCTGGCCCTTACCATCTTTTCCCAGACACTTGTGGAACCAAGGGATGTCATTTTCTTCATATTTATCTCAAGGGCATCCAGACTTTGAGAGTGAGCTGCTGTAAAGTCACTCGAGCATTCCAAACATGATAGGTATTTGCCTTCCAGGCTCAGGTGTCCCATTTGTGCCAGTTGGCCAGCCTGCTGCTTCTTTACCAAGGGAATCGCCAGGACCCTCCACTCTGTCTATTCCTGCCCTATGTTCCTTGTCCACTCCACCGTGTGGGGTACTTGTGTGTCAGCATGTTGGGTACACTGTGAGCCCAAGTCAGGCCATTCTAACCTCTGTTCTTTGACTAGTGAAGACGTGAAGATTGGTGGCCCCTGATGCAGCTCATGTACGCCCTAGTGGTGTTTACTCCACGATAGCAGCAATTCTATCAAGTGTTTTTTGTGTTTGCTGTTTTTTTTTTTTAATTATTTTGTGGAACTAAGGCTTGAACCCAGGGCCTTTGCATTGAGCTATATCCCCAGCCATTAAAAAAATATTTTTTTGAGACATGGTCTTGCTAAGTCACTAAACTAAGTTGCCCAGGTTGAGCTCAAACTTTCCATCCTCCTGCTTTAGCCTCCCAAGAGTTCTGGAATTACAGGCATGTACCATAGCACTAGCTCAGTATGTATTTTTGTGTGTTTCTAACATTCAGATTGATGGCTAAATTTATCTTTTGTCATTTCTGAGCGAAAGGCCTGAGTTCTTTACCCTGTGGACTTTGTTTTGCTTTCCTGCCTCTTAGCAAGTCTTGCTGGTGGCCACTCCCACTTTAGACCTTAGTTTCCATATTGGAAGACTATCTTGAAGCAGTGTGAAAATTTCACCAGAGAATTTCTGATGAAGTGTGGATCTGGTGCTGGTGTGTATGTGTGTTCCTGAAGTGGCAGCAGCTATGCTGTGTTGCTAGAAGTTCTCTGAGCCCTAGGTGGGGGGGACATGACCTTGGATTGGAGGAAGACTCTGGATGAGGGACCAGGCCAGGACTCTCGTTTTAAGAGTCTGGAAGACTTGTTCATGCTCAGAAACTCTGGGCAGCTTTGCCCACATGAAGATGAGTGATGGCTGCGACTGTTGTCTCTCTTCTGCTGGACACTGATCCTTCTCCCATTTCCCCCTCTCATCCTCTTTCTGGGATGCTTGCCAGTGGCAGCATCTGCAGTTCTGTCCTTTTTCCTGGGTAAGAGTGTGTTTGTGTTTAATCAGCTTCACTGAAGTGCCCCTTCCTCAGTGGTAGTAAAGTGCACTTGCCTTCGGGACACAGGTCAGTACAGTGGATGTCTGTATGCACCTGTGGCCATGCCAATCAAATGCAGGGTGCTTATTCATTTCACACATTCACTTTGGGCCCCTCTCACCCGGTAACTACTGGCCCAATTTCTAGAACTGTGCTGAACTTTGTGCACATGGAACCTTGTAGTCTGTGATCTCTTGGGTGTTTCTTTTCCCCACTCTGTAATGTTTTCGAGGTTCATCTATGTTGCTATGTGTGATAAGAGTTTATTCCTTTTTTATTGCTTAGTAGTATTCTGTTGTGTGGCAGCTTCACATTCCGTTTATGAGTCACCTCCTGAGGGACCGAGGTCATTTCCAGTTAGCACTATGAGAAAGGCTGCCATGTATGGCTCTTTCAGGTCTTTGTGTGTGTCTCCATTTCTCCTGGGTAAACTGGTGGAAGTGGAACTGTTGGGCTGAATAACAAGTGTGTGTTTAGCTCTAGGTGAAGCTGCCAAGTAGTTTTCTAAAGCGACCATGCTATTTCCCATAGCTGCCAAGGACATGAGAGTGCGTAGCAGCCTGGTGTCTCCCCAGCACTCGACAGCGTCAGTCTGTTTACGTGGGGCCCTTCCAGTGAGTGTGCACAGTGAGTGCTGTGTGGTTGTGGCTTGATGATTAGTGTCGTGGAGCATCTTTTATGTGCGTGTTGGCCACTTGCACATCTTGTTTTTATAGCGTATATTTAAATCTTCACCTCTTGTTTGAGCTGTCTCCTGAATAAGAGTTTTCAACGTAAGCCCGTTATCAGACACCTATATGGACAGTGTGTTTCTTGCATTATGGCTTGCCTTTTCATTTTTAAGACTGTCTTATGAAAAGCCAAGGTTTATAAGGCTAGTAAAATTCATACACTTCTTTAGTCATTGCTATAGCTTGAATGTGGTTTGTTCCAAGCTCATGTAGGAGTTTAATCCCCAAAACCTTACATTAATGGCATTAAGAGGGTGGACATTTAATCTAATTGTGCTATTTAGAGGTGAGGCCTTTGGAAGTGATTAGATTGAGTTGGGTCATTAGGGTGGAGCCTCCCATGATTGAATCCTGGTGGCTTTGTAAAGAGAGAGGTGTCACACAGGAATAGAGATGTACATGTGCTCCCACCACATCACCATGTCATGCAGCTTGGGGGGCCCTCATCAGATTTTTAGCTAGCGTGACTATGAGCTAAATAAACCTCTTTTCTTTATAAGGTAGGCTGCCTCAGATACAGTGGTACCTAAGTTCATGAACTTAATTCTTTCCACAATTCTGGTAGCAGAATTTGTTCCATTTTGTGATCAGAATCTTGACTAGGATTAAGTTTGTAAACCTAGGTAACCCTGTATTTTGTTACAGTGATGAAAAGCTGACTGATACATTCCTGGTTCATTCTTTCTTGCAGTTCTATGGTTTTCTTAGATTTACTTTTATCATTTAGGCTTATGATGCATTTGAGATTTATTCTTGTATATGTTATCAGGTCAGGGTTGAGGCCTCATTTTTTAAAATACAAGAATCCAATTGTTTCAGCACTGTTGTTGAAAGAACCATCCTTCTGCACTGAACGTGTTGGTGCCTTTTTGAAAAGCTCTTTGAACATGTTGCTGTGTGTAGTTTGGGTTACTCTCTCCACAGTGTGTGTCTTGTCCACTTGATGATGCTGCTGTGTTGTCTTGTGTCTGAGTCACAGAATCAGCCACATGTGTGAATCCTCCAGTTTATTGTTTTTCCTGACATTTTCTTGGCTACTCAAACCCCTTGTATTTTAACGTAAATCTTAGAATCTGCTTTGTGATATCTACTTTTAAAAAACTTGCTGTAAATTGGTTGGGGTTTTGTCGACTTCATAGATCACTTTAAGAATTGACATCTTAACAGTATTGTCTTCCAACCCATGAACACAGTCTTTCTTTTATTTATATCTTTCAGTAATGCCTTATAGTTTTCAGTATATGTGTCTTGTTAAATTTCTCTTATGTTTTCCTGATTCTCATACAGTTACAAATAATATTGTGTACATTTCATCTTTCACTTGGTGACAATTCAGAAATACAGTCAGTTTTTGCCCTGCTGTGTATCCTGGACTGTCTTAGGTTCACTCATTAGCTCTAGGAGCTTTTCTAGGGATCTGTTGGGATGGTCCACACGCATGGACATAGGTCAGTGACGGATGCACTTGTGCTTCCTCATCTCCCAGCCTGGTGCTCTTCTTTCCCCTGCGACAGGGCACTCAAATGTATGTGACAAGCCAGTGTCAGTGCATTGCTGGCCTTTCTCCAGGAGTAGGTGAGATGTGGCTTCTCTTGCTCTTACCTAACAGGTTCTCTTTCCCCCTACCTTTCTTGGTCTCAATCACAGTAAGTGTTGAATTTTGTCAAGACTTTTTACTGAGGACATTTTGTCCTTTCTAACCTCCTATGCTCCCAGGAAAATTATATGCATGAGCTTTTGGATGTTAAAGCAACCCTGCATCTCTTGGACAAACCCCTCTTGGTCACATCATATTATCTCCTTTATGTATATTGAAATTAGCTTTCTAGTACGTTGTAAAGGAGTTTTTCGACCGTTTTGCTGAATGATATGTGGTTTCCAGTCACGTAATTTATTTAGGTTTTGGTCTTAAAGGTGGCTTTATGTTATATCCAGTCCCTTTTCAATTTTCTGCCATCATATAGCACTGATAGGGTTTTTCTTTGATGGTGAGGCTGCACCTGTGTGTTTTGGGGATATCTCTGAGTATAAGTGTGACCCTCTTCGGCACTCCAGAGCTCGAGTTTTCCTGTCTCTCTTGAATAGGATTTGATAGTTTGCGTCTTTAAAGGGTTACTCTGTTGCATCTTTGTCAGACTTATTGGCATGATGTAGTCATACTTCTTACCCTTTTAATGCTGGATCTATAGTCATGTACTCTCTTCCCTCTTCACACTGATGATTTTTTAAATTTATTTAGCGATGGCTGTGTAATTTTTATTCCTTTCAGAGAATGCTTTTGGTTTCATTAACTGTTATTGTCATAAGCCTGTTTCCTTGTCCTTATTTACTGTATCATTTCTCTCCTTCTACTTCTGTGTCTGTGGTTTGCTGAATTCTTTGGCAGATTTTGGGATCCTGCTTTGATTGTCCTCTTTCTGAAGTCAGAGCTTCAAGCAGCAACTCACTTAAGCACTGCTTTGCTGCATCCCCTGTGCTTGCTGCCTCTTTCTCCCCCTCGTCTCACTTTTGCTTTTTGTGGTAAGGAGTGGTACTAGAACTGTGGGACTCTGCCTTGGGCCTGTCACTGATGTGAGCATCCTAGAGGGTGGATGATCTTCAAAGGCCTTTCCGCTCTGGCTGCCTGCCTTGGTAGGTGAACATTCCTCCATCTCCCCTTCCGAAGCTTCATCTTGGCTTGCTGGCTGACCACAGTCTGTTGCTACCAAGGCTGTGGCAGAGTAGTCTGATGCCTGGAGGCTGCTAGATTGGGTAAGGGGGCTTTACTTGCTTTCATTCTGCCACATTTTCATGTGGCCGCAGTCTGTAAAGGGACAGAGAAAAGGTGCTCCTGGAAGAGAACCTGCGCATCCCAGGACAGAAACAGGCTGCCTTTACTGTAGCACAGGTGGTTCCAGGAAGATGTGTCAGGCACATGTGGCCCGTTCCCTGCCACCATTTAGGATAGAGCCTGGGGAGGAGTGGAGAGGTCAGTGCTATACAGAGGCTAGCGTGGGTAGTGACTAGTATATCTCCCAGACACCTAGCTGGGGCTTGTGCTAGGGACTTGGTCACTACCCTGCAGATGAAGCACCAGTCATCATTCCAGGTGGCTGCCTCTATCTCTCTAAGGACTGCTGGGTCACAGTAGAACAGGGTGAGGCAGGGAGTGTCTGCCTTGGTCAGAAATAGCAGAGGGACTGCAGGCTGTAGCAGAAGGAGCCAGGGAAGGGGCAGTATTAGGAGGTGGAATCAGGATGCAGGGGCTGTCTGTTCCTGGGAGGCAGGTCCAGAACACTCTCAGGTAAACTTTGGCTTTGTGGGGAATCAAACATGGAATCCCTGGTGAGCACCGAGGCTTGGAGTAAGATGACTTGGACTTGCTTTAGGCAGCATTGCTCAAGTTGCGGGGTGGGAGCTGGAGTATGATGATGCGGTGGCGCAGTGGGGTTGAAGGGAATAGCAGTGGATAGGGCTGTGGGGCACGCAAGGAGACCAAGTGGGATTCCTGGTGTCAAGTGGAGGCAGTGGGTTGAGGGAGCTGTGCAATCATTGTGCAGTCATTCCTAGGTGCTAAATAGGTTGTTGTCCAATGCACTGTGCTGTGGGCTGGATTGAACATGGGCGAGTTAAGGTGGTCTATGGTCACCGGAACTGGGGCTCTGCTGCAGGGACTGGAAGGGCAGGGTTACAGAGGCTGAGATGGGGACAAGGAGGGGGCATGTGGTCACCTGGATGGAGCTGCCAAAGGGTCCTAAGGTAGGCTGGTCTGAAGTTCAGGTCATGTGCAGTGTGGACCCAGGGGAGGCAGCGTTTAGATAAGACTCAAGCTGCAAGGCTGGGAATGTCACTGAAGATCTTTTCATGGGGGTGGTGGTAAGGGGGTGGCCAAGGGCAGAGTGCTGGGCTCTGACAGTGAGAGTTCAGAATAGGGAAGGAGGTGAGACCCAACTGGGTCCAGTAACCATCCATGTGATTGAGTTATTGGGAGAGGATGGTCCCTACCCCACCATCAGCCTTTTCATGACCTGGGGGCACAGTCATCTCACACCTTATCCTTGTCTCCGCCTCCTGACATGTGTGGCTCCCTGGCATATGCTAGCTGCCACTCTCCTTTCTCTATGTGCTGCACGCTCTGCCACTCAAGAGCCATTTTAGGGTTGGGGTCTGGGTGGTGGGGTGCCATCTGCAGGACATCTATCTCAGTCTATGGTGCCAAGGCACAATGGGTGACCCTTGAGCCCCCAAGGCCTGCATGGTGTCTGCCCTGCCCACTGTGAGGGTGAGAAAGCTGTGCAGATTTTGCACAGCTTGAACAAGATGGGGCAAGTGGGTGGGGGGCATTTGTGCTACATCTCAAAGTGTCAGGAAGGGTTTTCTTGTTCCTGCTAGGTCAGGATCTTTCCCTTTCTTGGCTGTGTGGGCCCAGAGTAGGGCTATGGCCAAGTTTGTTCTGCTGTCCCTAGAGTGGGGAGGAGAGGATGGCTGGTGCTCTTTTATTTTTCTTTGGAATCACACTCCTGGTTGTAACTGATGCAGTGCTGGAGGAACCTGGCCTCATCTCCAGTGTCAGTGGTCTGGAGGTGAGTGCAGCCTCACCCAGGGGCCTTCAGAGGCCCACTCCATGCCACATGAGGGCTCCATAGGATGACTGCAGCTGAACCTCCTCAGTGGTGCAGATGCTGTCCACAGTGGATCTTCGTGGCTCCAAGCTGTCTGTGTATGGGGTATTTGGGGTGGACCTGGTGATGGTGGCTTAGTGACTCTCTTATGCCACCCCTACCATTAATCATCTGCCTACCACCCAGAACTTAACTTGTTTTTTTCCTTGTCTGCTCACCTGTACCCTCTCTGCCTCTCCTGTCTCTTCCTGTGTTCTTTGCCTGTCCCCATCCTCCATCTCCTTCTTACCATCTTTCTTGGTTGGCATCTTTGGTGTTCTTCTCTCTCCTTATGGCTCTTCATTATTCTCTTCATCTTTGCCTCCTGCTCTGACTCTTTTCATCTGTCTCATTTCTGCATCTCCATGTCTCCATGTCTTGTCTACCATCTCTGCTTTATCCAACCCCTCTGCCTCTCCTTGCTCCTCTGTGCCCCTGGCAGTGTCCTCCCTGGGCTTCTTATGCCTTCTATCTCTCCCCCTGCCTCTCTACTTCTGGCTCCTTCTTTGCCCCAGGCACACTGTGCAGCAGAAGTTCAACAAAACTACCTTGACCAGCACCAGTGCCATGAAGCAGATGTCGGAGCTTCTTCAGAATTCCTGCTTGGTATGTTTCCTTCGGGACCTGAGGCCTGGGAAGCAAGAGAGAAGGAGGTCCCTGGTGTCTGCAGTAGTCAAGAATATGGCAGGGGCAGAATACTTGGAGACTGATATGTGAACAGGGACTCTCAGGCTGGCCTGGGCTGGCCTGAC
>RJWT010030649.1:0-14564 GCA_004365215.1 Cuniculus paca | reverse complement strand
CCCCAACATGCTCCTTCTTATCACAGCAGAAAGCCTGGGAATCCAGCAGGAAAAGTGTCACGGCGCTGCTTCGGGGGTTTGCAAGGCGTGGTCGATCACGTTCAAGAATCTGCCTTCTCAGTCTCCGCCCTGTGCTTCTGCGCCGAGTTCCGCCCGCTGGGCGGACAGTGCAGGGGGTCAGCGTGTAGGAGCCCATGGGACTTGGCGATCCCTGGCTGACAGCTGGAGGGAGGGGCCCAGGCGGGCTTAGCCCGGTTACTCGTAGTCTTCGTAAATAGGTGGTGGAGGATGAGACCCGGGCAACCCCAGGGCGTTGTCTTCGGAAACCGTTTAGGGAGAGACAGCAGTCTGGGGGCGAGGTCCCTGAAGCCCACCCAGACCGCAGACTCAGCTTTCCAGCCCAGGCTGCTTACCTCGGTTCTGCACCCCTAGGCGGCGCTGCTTCCCTGCACCCGGCCAACTCCGCTCCCCCAGACGGCTGCCCAGCCTCCAGTCTCCAAGCCCCGCTGCTAGCCCGACAGCCCCGGGCGGTGCCCGCATCCCTGAGGTGGAACTTAGCATCCCGCAGCGGTGCACACCGCAGAACTCGCTCCTCCCGGAGAACCGGAGCATGGTTCCAGGTCACCGCTGGGGGAGCGTGCACGCCGAAAGGGAGGATGGTGGGCTGGAGGGTGGCGGTTCTGTGTTTGTGGGTCTCCTGCGGCGCTGTCGCCGTCCAGCTGGAGTACTCGCTATCGGAGGAGACGGAGCGGGGCGTAGCAGTAGCTAACGTCGCCGCGGACTTGAAACTGCCAGCGGCTGCTCTGTCCTTGCGAAACTTTCGCTTCCTTTCCAGCTACAGCGAGCCCTACTTCGAGGTGGACCTAAGCAGCGGTAGCTTGGTGGTCCGAGAGCCGGTGGATCGTGAACGGCTGTGCGGGACCAAAGCTACCTGCGTCTTGACCTATGAGCTAGTATTTGAGGACCCACTGGAGCTGCACAAGATGCATGTCCACGTTCTGGACACCAATGACAACTCACCCCTCTTCCCTGCCGGCGACGTGCAGCTGCTCATCCCGGAGTTCCTGACACCCGGAGCCCGCTTTACTCTCCCGAATGCCCAAGATGCAGACGAGGGAAGCAACGGGGTGCTAAGCTACAGCCTAAGCCCCAACCAGCACTTTCGCCTGGACATGGGATCGCGGGTCGACGGCAGCGGATATCCAGAGTTGGTGTTGGAGAAAGCGCTGGATCGCGAGCAGCGTGCCACTCATCAGCTGGTACTCACAGCTGTAGATAGCGGGCTGCCTGCGCTCTCCGGAGAAGCACAAGTCACCATCATCGTGGTGGACACAAACGACAACGCGCCCGTATTTGAACGCTCCGTGTACTGCACCAAAGTTCCAGAGACTGCTCCCAATGGGACTGTGTTATTCCAAGTTCAGGCCTCGGACCCAGATGAAGGCTCCAATGGGGAAGTCTGGTACTCCTTAAGCAATAGCACGAGAGCAGACCTGAGACATCTCTTTCACGTGCACCCTAAAAGTGGGGAGGTGCGGGTAGCTGCTTCCCTCGGTGCACCTGAAGTGCTGTTGGAGGCATACATTGAGGCGAGGGACGAAGGAGCCTTTGGTCTAGCGAGCACTGCCAAACTGCTGGTGGAAGTGACTGACGTGAATGATCATGCCCCGGAGGTAGATTTCATGACTCTCTCCAGCCCCGTACCTGAGGACGCTGCCCCTGGCACAGTGATTGCTCTACTTAGTATAAAGGATGAGGACCACGGTCCCAATGGTAGAGTCATTTGTAGTATGTCTAGCAGAGGCCCTTTTCAGCTGAAGGCTTTTTTTGACAACTACTATAGCTTACTGACAGATGGGCCTCTGGACCGGGAGCAGATGAATGAATACCAGGTCCTGATTACTGCCTCAGATGGCGGCTCACCCCCACTCAGCACCCAAAGGACATTCACTGTGTCAGTTGCTGATGTGAATGACAATACACCAAGATTTCCTCAACCTCAACAGGAACTTTTTGTGGCTGAAAACAATGGCCCTGGAGTCTCTCTAGGCCAGGTGTTTGCCCAGGACCTAGACTTGGGGAAGAATGGCCTTGTTTTTTATGAGCTGTTGGACATTATCTCTGAAGGGATCCCAGCCACTAGTTTGGTGGCTGTGGAACCATCCAGTGGTGCTATCACTGCCAGAACTTCCTTTGACTTTGAGCAACTCAGGGCATTTAGTTTCCAAGTGGAAGGCAGGGATGGTGGCATTCCTTCTAGAAGTGCAACAGTGACTGTGAACTTGTTTGTGGTAGACAGGAATGACAATGCTCCAGTTATCTTGTTTCCTCTGGCCAGAAATGGCTCAATCCCTGTAGAAATTGTGCCCCGCTCAGCCAGAACTGGATACTTGGTCACAAAAGTGGTAGCAGAGGATGCAGACAGTGGTTCTAATGCCTGGCTCTCCTACCACATTTCTCAAGCTTCTGACTCCAGCCTTTTCAGAATTTCAGTCAATATGGGAGAGCTCCAAACTGCACGCTTAATTCTTCCTACTGATGCAGTTAAGCAGAGGGTGATGGTAGTGGTTCGGGACCACGGAGACCCACCACTTTCCTCTTCTGTTGTTCTTGGTGTGCTATTGAGCAATTTTACACCACAGATCCTTCCAGACTTTGAAGATGGCTGGGAACCAGGAGGGCAGCTTACTGCCCAGAACTTGTATTTAGCAATTGCCCTGGCCTGCATTTCCTTTTTATTTCTGGGGTGTTTACTTTTCTTCATGTGTATCAAGTTGAACCAGACCCCGGTTTCTTGCTCTAGGAGTTGCTGTCACACTCCAGAGGATCTGAGGCATAGAAGGCACGTAGCTTCTAATCCTTGCATGAAATCAGCCACAATAGATATCACTACAGTTGAGAGACTTTCTCAGACATATTTCTATCGAGCCTCTCTGGGACTTGGCTCTGATAATAACAGTTTGCTGTTACGTGGGGAATACAATGCTGCTGACCTAAGAAATCTGGCCACTGGTGTAGGACTGAATTTGCCAATCTCCTGTATTCAGATTTGGAATAGGAAAGGGGTTCATACAAATGTCAATGCTATGGTAAGCAAATTTTTATGGGATCTGATTCCTCTCACTGGGAGATAGCTGCTACCTAGTTTCTGAAATGTTTCTTAGATGAGCCTTTGGTAACATTTAATCAATTGAACACTTCTTTTTTAGCATGTCTTGTGTCAAGAATTCTGGGAGCATGAAAGTATTAGAAGATTGTCATAGGCCTCAAAAGTGCTTATAGCTTATTTTTGAGCAGCAAAGGCAAAACAGTAAAATCTATTAAAAATAAATGGTATGTAACATAAAGATCTGACATTAAAGATAATATAGTGCCAAACTGTTTCAGAAGTAACTGATATCTGTAAAGTACTCTGATACTTAAAGTGAAGAATGAAAAATATGTAAGAGTCTTTTCATTCTATGAGCAAAATATTATGGAAGAAGAAGTATTTATTCAAACCATTATGATGCATTATGAAAAGATGATGATAACCACAAGAGATGGAAAAAATAAATTGCAATGGGTATTGAAAGAAGAGAGAGAGAGAACAAGAGAACAAGAACATGAAAGAACATCTGAGTGGGGAGGAGGGAATAGGAGAAGGCACTTGATTTGGATCATGAATGATTGGTATGCCATTTAATGAAATGTGGTGTATTCTCTAACCTATGCTTTTTATTAATACCATTTTGATATGATAGTTTTCTTTGATAAAGGCTCTAAAACATAGCTAATGGTTTTACAGCATTGTTTTTAAGTACATAGCAATTATAAACATGTCTCAACACTTATTTGTACTGATAGAAGATAATACAATATTATTGAGTATAGAACTTTACAACCTTTTATTTTATATTTTAGTAATGTATCTTACAAAGAAAAAAGAGTAATTTTATGTCAGAAACATTTGTGTGTTTTAGAGTTCATTTAATATTCAAATCCATTCAACTTGAATTTAATTTACTTTTTATTTTGAAAGCCAAATATACTTAGCAAATAAATAAATACCATATTTGAGGGTAATGCAGACAATAAAAGTTAAGTGATTCGAATAGTTTGATTATGACTGTTAGCATTTCAAAACTTTTGAATGGAGTCAGGGGAGCATTTTTAAAACAATTTTGCACAATTACTTTTCTAACTTCTTATAGAAATCATGGACTGAAGAAAGGAGATAGGCAGAAATTTGGAAAGGAAAATGAAGCATTTCTTGTTTTACTATTTTAGGCAAAGTGGGTTTTGATTATTCCCCTTCAAATAATGATGTTAAGAACAAATACAATAGATTTACATCCATTAAGGGTTTTTTTTCTTTGCATTTAATATTGTCACATGATGCAATAGCATCCAATCTATATGTTTAGCAAATGCTTATTGACTGAATGAATAAGTATGTAAATATATGAATTGGATGGTAATAGTGTTCAATATAGAGGGAAAATTTTTTAACCATATTTCTATGTGTGTATATGGCTAATAGTCACTTCAGAGTGTGTTGTTTCCATGATTATTTTCTTCCTCCTGGGATATACTCATGAAGTAACAAACAGTGGAGGGATATTTTGGCCTTTAGGATAGTATGAAAACCCTCAATGCTGTATTTGGGGGACTAAGCATGAGTTCAGTTCTGTGGATGATAAAGGGGTAAATAGGATCACACATTACATTGTAAAATTTGCAGTGAATGTTATTTTCAGAACCTTAGTTAATTTTAAGGGAGAAAACTGGTACACTCACATGTTAAAATTTCAAGTATCAAAACTCTTAATATATGAGCACTTTTCCTATCAAGAAAGCTTACTATTTATTTCATTTCATTGTCCTCTGTAGCAAAGAGAAATGAGAACACCAGTAGTCCCTTTAAAGTTTCGGAGGCAGAAATTGTTCGAGAAACACATTTCAACTACGGAAAGGAAGTGTAAGTCATTGGAAGACCAGTAAATCTGGAAATTAGAAAGAAAATTAGCTATTCAAAAGGAAAGAAAAGAGAGGAAATAAAAGAGAAAAACATTTTCCTTCCATTACATTTTTAAACTTGTAAGAGTGTTAAAGTAACAAAGATCTGCCCTTCTTCAGTACAGGACTATTGTGTTATTCCATTTATCCAGCTGAACAATCTTTTCCCATCACTGTTGATTTTTTATTTTTTAGATGGTTTGTTGCTTTGCTAATAACTTTTTGTGAGCTAGGTGTTTCTTTGTAAATAATGATTAAAGAACATGAATGAAATAACTTATGTACAGCTGAGGTATTTGTAGTTCACACAGGTATTTATTATTTACTTCTTCCTATTCAATTGCATATTGATCCATTCTTGATTCTTTAGCAAAGAATACTTGTTATAGTACTCACCGAGTGCCTCAATAGCAATGAAATTTAAGAAATAGAATGTTTAATGCATGAATTTCATTAAACAAAAATCTTGAAAAGCAGGAAAGTCAACAATGATTTTTAACTCATGTAGAATCATGTTGATACAGATGTGTTCATAACTTTGTTCAAATTTCTTTCTCTCTCTCTCTCTCTCTCTCTTTCTGAGACAAGGTCTCAGTGTGTAGTGCAGGCTGGCCTTAAGCCCACTTATGCAGCCCAAGCTGGCCTTGAACTCACAGTGATCCTCCTGCCTCAGCCTCCTGAGTGCTGGGGTCACAGGCATGTGCCACCGCACTTGGCAGTTTGTTTAAATTCTAAGATCTTCTCTCATCTTATGTTTACAGTATACATTAGCATAGTTTATAATACTAAAAATGATCAGTTTGAGAAATTCAAGACAAGATTTTTTATTTAGATCTCTCCTGTTGGTAATATTTTAACAGACATAAGCACAATTTATTCTCTGTGCAAGAAGTAGACAACATGTGTTTCCTGTCAATTCTTTCCATTAAGATTCTTGATGAACTCTATAACTTTTTTAGATAGGTATCTAAGGTACATTTGATATATAAATTTCAATTTGTTTTAACAGGGTGGTAGAACATTTTTGGCATTCAACATGTTCTTGTTTATATACGTTCCATATGTAGACTTACCCATAGATTCATTGTTTCCTTATATTTATTTTGACTTTGAAATTGGTAACCACACTATAAAACTTTCAAGTGCTGTGACTATGGAGAGTTGCAGGGCAAATGAAATGTATTCAGATTTAAGAAAAAAATAATCCCATTTATTGTAACAGTATTTGTTGTATAATAGAAAACTTTAGCAAAAATCAAAGAAAAGCAGCATCATAACTTGACAGAACAGAAGAGCAATACATTGAAAATATATAAATGAGAAAGTATTGGCAGCATGTATGATCATGCTAGAGACCTATTGATTTTTGCTGTCTTTAAAATTTCCAGTTAGAGGGAAACAATAATATTCCAGAGACTAAATACACTTAGCTGGGTTAAGATGAAGTTGGGCTAAATTGCTGAAAGCTTTTTATATTGCTCAAATGTACATCTTATGACTATCAGAAATATTAACATTTGGCAAGACATCAAGTGAGTATGGAGCATAGGATCCTGACTAAAGTATTATGGTCCAGGATCCTGACTAAAGTATTACGGTATGTAAAGAATTTATTGACAAGAGTCATACTTAAAAACCAAAGCTAAATGATAAAAGCAGCTACTTATTTTATTCCCAGTTCTAATTGATGGGATAAGAAAGTGGTTCAGGACATAAATGAATTACACATCTCTTTTATATTGCATTTATGAAAAGGAAAGAATTAAGATAGTAACTTTCTCCTCAAAGTATAAACACAAAAAGTCATTATGTGTTCACCTGGAACTTGTTTTAGAGTCTAGGAATGAATATGCAATCACATACTCTGCTGCAAAGAAAGAGAAAAGCCTTCTTTTAGTCCCTCCAAAAATTTTGGCTGTTCCAAGAGCCATCTGGTTTCCATCTACATATATCCTGTTTTCATAGTCAAACACTAATGACTTACCCTAAAATGTACTCTTTGAATACAAGCATATTGTTATTTTTTAAAATCTTTAAACAAAGACTATTGCTGTTTTTTTAGACTCAGATGGTGTTCAAACCAAATAAAAGCAACCATTTAAGACATCTTAATAGTAGATTATTACATCTATGTTCATCAATTAAGGTCAGTCTTTTCTTATTATCAGGGTTTGTATCAACGTTATGTTGGCAACTATTAAACAAGTTGGAGGTTCTCTAGCTCTCTACATGATCGTTTTTCTTATTCTTTGCACAAATTTGTTAAGATTGGTGATAAAATGTTCTTAAATGTGAATTCACTAGTAAAATTCTCTGTGCCTAAAGTTTTCAGTGGAAAAGTTTAAATCATGAAATTAAATTTATTAGCAATAGATTTATTTGTTTGTTTGTTTGTTTTTTGAGACAGGGTCTCGCTATGTAGTTCAGGCTGGCCTTGAACTCACTATGAAGCCCAGGCTGGCATCAAACTCATGTTGATCTTCCTGCATCAGCCTCTTAAGTACTGGGATTCCAGGTGTGTGCCACCATGCTGGGCAGCAATATAATTATTTATATTCTAATTTCTTTTTTCATTTTTGTAAATTTTTATTTTTTCAAAAGTATGTTAATTTTGTCTGAATTTTAAAATATTTTGGCAAAAAGTTGTTTATAATGTCCTCTTATAGACATTTGGCAGGATCTGTGGTGACAATCCCCTTTTCAATCCTGGTATTATCACCTCTAATTTTTCACAGCTGAGTTTAGAGGTAGATTATTAGTATCCTTTTCTAGGCTACATTTTGCTTTCTAGGATTCTCTTTCCTGTATATTTACTTTTTATTTGTTAATTTATGCTCTTGGCTTCCTCATATTTTGTTTGTATTTAACCTTTATTTGTCCTTTAGCTTCTTTTTCAGCTTACTGATTTTTAGGCTTTTGTCATTTCTAATGTATGAATTTAAAGTTGTACATTTTCCACTAAGCAGGAAAGTAGGTGCCTCACATGAATCTTATTTTAAAACTTTAATTGAAGGATAATGTATATAAAATCCATATATCATAAGTATGCAACTTAGTAAGGATCTAAAGCCAACATAATCACGTAAACACCACAGAAGTAAAGAAGTCAAATATCAGCATCCCATTATCAGCATCTCCGCCATTGTGACACCCTTTTGAAATGTAACCATTATTATGAGAATATATGACATAATAACCATATGTGTGTGTGTGTGTGTGTGTGTGTGTGTGTGTGTGTGTGTGTGTGCTTATATTTTGTGTTGTGATTCTGTTATACAAGGGCTAACAATATATGGCAAATGTTTGAATTTTTAAAAAATGTATTACGGTAAAATTCATTGCCATCAACCCCTCAAATACTTCCCACGCTTTGAACACATTTTTCCCATCTTCCCACTTTTGAAGCAGTTCTAGAGGTCCTTGTGTCTTCACAAGTTGTGATTAAAAAAAAAAATACAGTGAATGCCGCTTCTGGGTTCCATCCAACAGAGACGCAGGCTTGTAAAAACATTATGGTGTGTCCTCATTCTCCTTATTCACTTGATCTGGAATTGTGCAACTTCTGTCACTTCCCCAAATCAAAATGACCATGAAAAAAACATTTTGCATCAGTTCAGGACAGTTAGCCAGTCATGAAAGTACAACTAAAGACACTCATGAAAGAGGATTTCCAGAACTGCTTTAGGAAGTGGAAAGAGCAATGGTATAAGTGTGTTTGAAGCAAGCAGGAGTATTTTGAAGGATATTAGTGGTAATGTGACTTTTACTATAATAAAAATATTTAAACGTCCGTTGTATTTTTCTATCATATTTTGTGTTTATGACATTTATCTAGGCTGATATACGTAGCATTAATTCATCGATCACATTTTTGTGTAACTTTGTTAGACAAACCTACCAGTGTTTTTTTATTTTTTTTCTGTTGATTGAAATTTTTCAAGTTTTTTTTTCTCTTGCTATTGTGAACAATTCTGTGAAATTTTCTCATGTCTTTGGGTACATACACACTTGCATTCTTGCTGGATATACAACTAGTGATGGGAATTGCTTGGTTGAGTATGTTTGGCCTTAAGAGATACCAAAAGAGCTTCACAAATTAGTTGCACCAATTTACTCTCCTAACAGCTGTATTTTTAATTACACTTACTCCACATTCTTGTAGTACTTATTATTATTATTAATAGATTCTTTAATTTTTATCATAGTGATGTGACTAGTATCTTATATTTTAGTTCCATATTTTTAAATTTTTAATTCAGTGTAGTAATTAAATATGGAACAGTTTGAATAGGCAAGTACTAAAAGGCTGATACCACTCATTGCTCCCTTTCACTATATGATTTTTGAAAAGTGAGGTTTATTGGTTGTTTGGGAATATTAGTTTACTGAAGTATATAGGTCACCGAAATGTGAACAGTTTTTACTGTACAATATCAAAACATCATATTTAGTCACACTACCACTGATCTCATCAGAAAGTCTTGAGTATTGGGAAGCTGGAAGCTCACAGTGGTGGGAATAAGTTTTCTAAATGTCTAATTCTCATTCAGAGTCTTGAATTTTATCATTTGCAGTAAATATTGTCAGTTCTTCCTCTTGTAGTGACAAACCCATCCCATTCATCTTTGAGAAAATATCTGTCAGCTATTAACATCGAAGTCTTCATAGTTTGTCTTTTTTGTTAGTAAAAGTGATGTTCCATAATGTCTTGGTTACTTTTCTCTCCTTGTTGAGAAAAAATACCTGACACCCAAAGTGAAGCAAAGAAAAGTTTATTTAGCTTACAGTTTTTGGAGGTTTCATTTCATACTCAGTTGGCTCCAAAGCAGGGTGGTGTGGCTGAGGGGCAGCCATTCATGGCAACTGCAAGGGACAGAGTGAAAGGGCAAAAAAAAGGGAAAGCACACCTCCTTCCCTCCCCCATATTGTATGCCAGCTCTGTCCCTGGGCAGGTGCTGCACTCACACCACCAATTCCAGCTCTAGACAACCAACCAATCACAAATGCTAGACTCAGCCGCTTCTATAAGTGCATGAGGCTTGGGAGGCCACCTAGACACAAACCATAACACATAAAAAAGTTTACTTCACCCTGCAACTCAAATGCCAAGCACTCCTCCTTGAGGAAATCATGTTTATTCAGTAAACAGCAGATCTTTAAGCATACTTTCTGGTTCTGTTTCCTCACACAAAATATTTAAAAATGCATACTTAGTGGTTGAGATTTAGCAAGATTAGTAGTAGTTCATCAAGGGCATCCTTACTGGTATTTTTTTAACTGCAGGTGCATGATTGTGAATTCAGTGGCTACTAGACAGTGGAACTTGTACCTTGACTCCATCTATGGTGCCTGCTTTTACCCACTAGTGCTTTTGCATTGCCAGTGGAAATTTTCATACAGTGAAAAAGGCAAATCACATCTTAGCATTAGTTAGCATTATTTTGAATATAATTTTGACCTTATAGAGATTCAACAGATCACAATTTGAGCATCACTGTTCTATCATTCCTTATTTATTAACCATAATATTTCTGTAAAGGTAAACTTTTCAACTATTTGATTACCCTGAAGTACAGTTCACATAAAATTCTTCCACTTAGCTTTTTTCAAAACAATGAATTGATTTCCTTGAGTCCCACAAAAAGGACCAATGAACTAGGTGTGTGCCATAAACTCATAACTAAGACATATTTGATAGCTCTCAATACACTGCAGTTATTAATCTTAATTCTCAAATTATGCTAGCTTTACTAAGTGGGGTTCTGTTTAGGTTGTGTGTGCATGTGTATTTTGTTTTGAATCTTTTATTTTGAAATATTTATAGGTTCACACAAAATTTCAAAAATGATGCAGAAAGGTCTCATGTGCCCTTTATCCAATTTTCCCCAATGGTGACACTTTGAGGACATCTCATTCATTTTGAGGGCTTTTTTCATGACTCATAGTAGTCTTTTGAGCACTTCATTGCTCTCTAATATGACATAACATCTAGGTCTTGTACATTTTATGACATGTGTTTCTCTTTGTTGGAGTGATCTTATGATTTTTCTTCCTTTATTTTATTAATATCATAAATTATATTAATGTGTTGATAATAAACCAATTTTTTAGTCTTGAATCAGTTAAAATTTAATCCAGTCTTAGAACAAACCCAGGTTGGTTGATCTATATTGTATTTCTTTTTGTGATTGGTTTTAATTTCTTAATATTTTGTTTTGAATTTTAAAAATCTATGTTTATGATGCAAATTGGCTTATAATTTTCTGTTCTTATAATGCTCCTGTCAGGGTGTGGCATCAAGACTATGATGACCTCACATAGTAAGTTGATAAGTTCTACTTCTTCCTCAGTTCTCTGGGTTTGTCTTAGTCTATTTGGGGTGCTATAACAAAATATGATACACTGGGTGACTTAATAAAAACCACAGAAATGTATTTTCAGAAATATGGAGACTGTGAAGTCAGTGATGAAGGTACAATGATGGACAGATTCATTATATTAAGGGCTTATTTTTCTTGAAAATGAAACAAAAAGAAAAAAAATTAAAATCTCCTGCAATGCTATCATACAATAAATTGTGCATAAATAGAAACAGTAGTAGTAGTTGTGTACAAGTCTGATTAATCCTGTTTTAAATGAAATAAATTTAGTTTATTTAAATAAACTAAATATGCAAGGTACTGGGGCCAGGGATCTAGCTCAGTGGCCTAAGCGCCTGCCTGGGAAGCATGAGTTCATGAGTTCAATCCCTAGTGCCACAAAAAAAAAAAAAGCAAGGTATGAAAATGCTATTTAAATTATTTAATAAATATTTACTGAACATCAAGAATGTATTACACACACACAAAAAGAAACATAAGGGTCTCTTCTGTCTTGCATCCTTACATTTTAGAAGGAGCAAGTTTCTGAAACCTCTTTTAATGGGAACACTAGCCTGCCCTCCCAACCTAATGTTTTTATATTTTTCATATTCGTATTTCTGCTTTTTCATTATTGTTAATAAGTTTGCTATATTTTTATTGATTTTATTAATTTCTTCAATGAACTATCCTTTCACAGCCAGCAAATAAGACATTAGTTTTAAATGAACAATAATGGAAGTAAATCTCAGCTTGAAAGCTAGAATTTTATACCCAGCAAAAATATTCTTCCAAAAGGAAGGTAAAGAAAAATATTTACAAATGAACCAAAACTGAGGGAATTCATCTCAAGCACATCTGTATTGAAAGAAATAGATAGTAGGGATATAATAGGGTAAAATGTATTTAATTCAAAAGAAGGCAAGAAAGGGAAAAAAGGCAATTTGGGGAGAAAAAAAGAATTGAAATGTGTTTTGTAAATTGACCAGTTCTCCATCATGAATGTAATCATTATGTATTGTGAACATGTACTAAGAAAAATTCAAATTAAAAAAATAAGCATATGGGAAACATAAAAACAAATAGTAAAATGACAGATTTAAATTTAAGCATATCAGTAATTACAAACATTTGGATTAATAAACATTGACTGGCTAGAAATTAAATAACTGTATTCCACTTATTGAGACACACTTTTATTTAAAAAAACAAAGAAAGGTTGAAAGTAAAAGGATAGAAAGAGAGATATATATACTGTGCAAACACACCAAAAGAAAATGATATAGCCAGCATACAAATATCACCATAAACTTTAAGGCAAGAAGTAGGGAAATTACATGATGATAAAGCATCAGTCCATCAGAAAAATAAGTCATAAATTTCAATTCAGTAATATCATCTTTAATTAATTAAACAAAAATGGCTGACCACCAAGAAGAAATATATAAATCCACAATAGAAGGACAAAGAGACAAAAGAAAATCAGTAAGAAGCCTGTAGTTAACCAACTCTGGTTGGGAGGCAGAGGCAGTCCCTGCCCCCTCGTGCACTCCAGCAGCCAACAGAAGACACTGCCTGCAGTTAACCAGCTTGGTTGGGAGGCAGCAGCCAACCCTGCCCCTGCATGCACTTCAGCCCCCATCAGGGATGCTTCCTGCCCCAGGTAGCCAGCATGGGCTGGGAAAAACAGCAGCCAGCCCTGCACCAGTGCACCCAGTGGCCACCATTGGATACCTGTAGCCAGAACTGGCCAGGAGAACCTGGGAGAACCAAACAGTCGTGCTCCAGAGAAATTGTAGCCAATGCAGGAAGTGCCTGGGACTCCACTACCTCCTTGTTTGGAAGAACCCAGGAAAACGTCCAGATGAAAAAGCAAAAGTCCAGTCCCTGGACTCCAACCCAAGAAGAGCATGTCCAAGAGATGAAAACGTGGAAGAGATCAGGAGTCGCACAACTGAAGTTACTGAAGTGATGGCAACTGAGTAATGAGACTTCATGAGGCTATAAAAGAAATTAGAACAGAAATACTATCTCAGGTAAAAGAAATGAAAAACATAATAAAAAATTGTTAAGCATCTCTAAAGAAGACAGATAAAAAATAGAGGAGCATAGGAAAATGAGAGAAACCATGAATGAACTATATAAGAGAGATTTAGAATGCACAAAACAGATTCAAAGAGATATCCAGGAAATTAAAAACTCCATTGAAGCTGGCAAAGCCACTTGAAAGAAACTGAAGGTAGACTTTCAGACCTTGAAGACAGATGTGCAGCTTGCGATCATGAAAGGAACAATCTCTTAAAAATAACAAGGAACCAGGAAATAACTATTCAAAGACTGCAAGATGATGTAAAGCAAAATAATTTAAGAATAATAGGTATCAGTGAAGAAAGCAGGGGTCAACACAAATGACATTAAAATTCTATTTACAGAAGCAATAGCAGAAAACTTACCAAACATGGGAAAAGGACGTGATATTCAGATAAGTGAGGCATATATGACTTCAGCTAGCCATAACCAAAATAAATCTACACTCTGACATATATTAATCAAGATTCCAGAAATTCAACTCAAGAACAGAATATTAAAAGCTGTTAGAGACAAGAAACAGATCACCTATAAAGGAAAAGCCATCAGAATCATGACAGACTTTTCAGCACAAACCATCAAGTCAAGAAGAGTTTAGAGTGAAGTATTGAAAGTCCTGAAAGAAAACAACTTCCAACCCAGATTGATGTACCCTGCAAAACTTTCTTTCAAAATTAATGGAGAAGCAAGATACTTCCATGACAAAGAACAACTGAAGTAATTCATGACTACCAAACCAACCCTACAAATAATACTCAAGGACATTCTAGAGGGAGATAAAAAGACCATGGTTCCAGGAAGAGTGGCAGAGGGGGATCACCGAGTGGAGCAGACAACTGAATGGGCGGGGGCAGGCAATGGCAGGAAAATAGCATCGCAGAGACAAGCCAGTGCATGTTGGCCATAACCATTAATATAGGTGGCTTCAGTTCACCAATAAAAAGAAAGACAGGCAGAGTGGATCAGGAGACAAGATCCATCAATATGTTTTATTCAGGAAACACTTTTAACTCAAGAGAAAATTCATAGACTAAAAGTCAAAGGAGAGAAAACAATGTTCTATGTGACAGGGAACCAGAAAAAAAGTAGGGTAGCTTGCCCATCAACTGCAGAATGGAT